>JAESUZ010003319.1:0-65599 GCA_017311185.1 Proteles cristata cristata | reverse complement strand
GGGAACTGCTGTTTTAAATGATAAGACAAAGACCCTCATTAAAATTCAAGCCCTATCAGACAAAGAAAGAAAAGATAATCATGAGAATGTGTATATTTTAGAGATCTACATCTGAGAGCTGAAGACCATCATTTTCCTCATTACATGGAGCCACACACAAAAGTGTTCATCTGAGGCCACGGATAAAGTACGAAGACAGAATGCATGTAGGATAACATAAGATCATAGGGAAATAAACCAAATCTCATACATCTCACTGCATTTTAGGACACTAAGTTGAAATTTGAAGAGGACTGTGCAAGTTGAGAGGCTATGGTGATTATCTATTTAAAAAAAGGGTCAGATCTGCCTGAATGCTTTCCCTGCCCATCCTGTCCCCTCCACTTTGTCCTTCCTATGTCCCCTAATACACCTTTCACCGTTCTGTGTCAGTGTCTGCTTCTGGGAGGACCTAATCTCCTCACTCCCCATCACTGCACACAGTGGGGTTCCTGTGCACACAGAAAACAACCTGACAGAAATGGTGGTGAGGGAGGATAGTAGCAAGATCACCCTTTGTGCAGGGGAGCCCGAGGGAGTTTTCCGGGGTGGTGGAAACTTCCTGTATCTAGATTTATGGGGTGTTTGTGCTCATTTCTTGTAGACCTATTCACTAACACCCTGGTGCCTCGTGGTCAGATAGACGGATGTCTGTCCCTAGCATATGGCTGACTTCTAATGGTGGGTAAGGATGAGGGACCAGCAGCGACTGGGGGAGATGAATGAGGAGGCCACACAAGGAGTCAGACCCTCACCCAGGACGCCAGCGCTCCCCAGACAGCACCATGTGCAGGAGGGCTCTGAGGAGCCGAGTTCTTGATCAGTTCCATGAACTCCATAATCCTCCTCCAACCTCCTCACTGACGGATGGCCAGGGCCCAGGACAGCAGCTGGAGGACACCCTGATCAAGGCTGGAGTGGAGCAGTGGGCCTGGGGGACTGAGTGAGAGAAAGGGACACGCAGAAGGTAGTGACAGGGAGTTTGTGAGGCAAAGGGAAGGGAAGAGAAGGGACCTTTCTCTACTGACTTGACCTATATTTCTGTGTGAACAAAAGGGGATTCTTGTCTCCAAGGCGAGGGAAGACGTCTGGCAATAAAGACTGTGTGACAGTCTCAGTTCATGTGCCCAGGATATCTGCCTTGCTCTTGAATACCAAACACAGGAAGCCCGTGCTTTTTTCATAATCGGAACTGCAGCTCATACCATTTAGCGAAAATTAATCCAATTATGAAGCCCTCGTCATTAAAGTAGTGCAACAAAATTATGTGAACAGAGTGATCCAATGGACGATAAAGTCCCAAGGTAGACTGAATGCAGTACTCATGGGAATCCAGACTATCAGAAAAGGAGGTACCCCAATGCAAGCATTCGGACATGGCCAATATCTGAAAATGTAAAAAAAAAAAAAAATATATATATATATATATATATAGTCCTTACCTCAAAAGAAACATTAACGTTAGACAAAAGGGATCGCGATTTAATGTTTAGACAGAAACCATATGATTTCATGGTGCTATACCCGTGAGACCAAATCTCATCATATTATATCCTTTAATTTGAGGCTATATATTATATGTAAATTATACCTCATTAAAGATCATTTAAAAACATGAAATATTAGAAGAAAATGTGGGAAAATTATTTTCTAATTCTGAAGTGCATGGGTGATAGGAGTCTGTCTGCCCAGGTCTCAAAAATCTAAAAAATTAAGACATTAAAATAATAATAGCAGAGTAGGAGGACCCTGAGGTCATCTGCCCTATGTTTTCACTCCATAATATCCACGTCCAACTCCATAAACCAGAGAGCCAGCCAAAGACTAGCAGAACAAAATCCACAACTCACTAGAGAAAAGCTGCACCTGAAAGGTTAAGAAAGTCAGAAAGGGGGAGGGCGGCTGCCTGCAGAGAGGGCAGAGAAAGTGCGCCCTCACAGCAGGGAGCTCACAGAGGGAAGACTTATCCCCATAACATCAGACTTTAAAAACCAAGAGGACAGGAGCGCCTGGGTGGCTTAGTCGGTTAAGCGTCCGACTTTCGCTTGGGTCATGATCTCGCGGTTCGTGGGTTCGAGCCCCGCGTCGGGCTCTGTGTTGACTGCCAGCTCAGAGCCTGGAGCCTGTTTCAGTCTGTGACTCCCTCTCCCTCTGACCCTCCCCTGCTCACGCTGTCTCTCTCTCTCCTAGAAATAAATAAAAAAATAAAAATAAAAACCAAGAGGACAGACTCCCTATGCTTCCACTTATAGGAGGATTAGGAGAAACTTAATGGAGGACCATGGGGGAGGAGAAGGGGAAAAACAGTTGGGGAGAGGGAGAGAGGCAAACCATGAGAGACCCTACAATGCCAAGAATAAACTGAGGGCTGATGGGGGTGGGGGAGAGGGGAAGGGGGGTGATGGGCATGGAGGAGGGCACTTGTGGGGATGAGCACCGGGTGTTACATGGAATCCAACTTGACAACAAACTATGAAAGAAAAAAAAAAAGCAACCAGGAAAAAACAACCCCCAAAGGGCTCAATTCCATGAGTCTGGATGCTGGTCAGCTGACTCAGCACTGGGTAATCCAGGAGGGTAAGCAATACAGCCAGGTCCCTGCCTGGGTGGAGAGGCAATGTAAATGGCAGTTTACACAATGCCAGAGGCAACAGGAGACATATACGTTGATGCTGATGGAGAAATGTCGGAGGCCCCGCCGGCTCCGACAGGTCCAGGGGTCCCTGAAGGATGGACGGTGTTGGCAAAAGAGAATGAGAGAGCCCCGAGATTCTTTCTGATCACCAGGCAGGCATCTCTGTCCTGTCGGCTTTGGTGTCTTTATTTTAAGGTTCAGCAACAAGATGAAGTCATAGAAAGGAATTTCTTACAATGGGAGGCCTTTTGTGATATCAATTAACAGAATGTTCATAGTGAAAAACAGCATAACATACAAGTTAAATTGTATATAGATAAGCTAGGAGTTATTCTGTCTGGCCCTCAAGAAGATAAATGTTTCTGAATTGGTTTATTTGTGCAAACTAACATGGGGGGCCCTAAATAGTCAGTCTTTGCACCTGGGTTTATGTTTCAGCTACTCTTATCTATCCTCATCCCAGTTGCCAGTGTAAGGGAGGGTGTTTGTGGAATGTAGGCCTTGAGGAAGGGACTGCTATGCTTCACCAATTAGCAAAGATATATGTAGTAACTTATGTTCTGCCCTGAACTAGGCTCTAAGTCTCAGGGCCAGGCTCAATTGTAACTCTTGTGTTCTTAACCCCTTAAGTCTTGGATCTGCAAGGCCCATGGGAAGAGCCTTTTGACAATCGCCCATAGAGCTTTCATCTAAAGTCTCTTTTGTAAAGGCATGAATATGCTTTTCCTTATGACGTATATGTATTCCGAATATGGGTCTGATATGGAATATTGTGAGGCCTGGTCAATACCAGCAGGCTCATTTCCAGCATAAGCCAGTAGTAGCAGAAGGAGATACTAGTCTTCATTTCTTTTTTTTTTTTAATGTTTTTTTTAATGATTTATTTCTAGGAGAGAGAGAGAGAGAGAGACAGCGTGAGCAGGGGAGGGTCAGAGGGAGAGGGAGTCACAGACTGAAACAGGCTCCAGGCTCTGAGCTGGCAGTCAGCACAGAGCCCGATGCGGGGCTCGAACCCATGAACCACGAGATCATGACCCAAGTGAAAGTCGGACGCTTAACCGACTAAGCCACCCAGGCGCCCCGTAGTCTTCATTTCTTATGGCAAATGCTGTGCAAACATTGCCATTTCCTTGCTGTGACTGCCATCCAGAGAGGCCGGTGCAGCTCCCGGCAGAGAAACATCATACAAATGAATGTCATAAGAAAGCCAGAGTAGCAATGCTTGTATCAGAGAACATAGACTTTAAAACAAGGAACATAACAAGAGACAAAGGACGACACTATATAACACTAAAGGGTACAATCTAAAAACAAGATATGATAACTGTAAATAGATATGAACCCAATATACGAAAAAGGAAATACATAAAAGTTAAGAACATAAAAGAACTAATTGAGAATAAGACTTTCACACCCCACTTACATCAATGGACACACCATCTAACCAGAAAATCAACAAGGAAATTTTGTCTTCTTTGAATGACAGAGTGGAAAAGATAGATGGGATAGAAATGTTCAGGACACTCCAGTGGTACACAGGAGAATATATATTCTTCTCACGTGCACAAGGAAAGTTGTCCAAAAAGGATTACATATTAGCCTACAAAACAAACGTTAACACATTCAAGCAGACTGAAATCACACCATGAATATTTCCAGACTACGATGCTCTGAAACTAGAAGTCAACCACAAGAAAAACTCTGGAAAGACCTCCTCGAGGTTAAAGAACATACTACTAAACAGTGAATGGGTCAACCAGGAAATCAAAGAGGACATTTTAAAACTACATAGAAAACAATGAAAATGAAAAAAACAATGGTCCAAAAACATTTGGAAGGAAGGAGAGTCCTTCTAAGAGGAAAAGTCAGAGCAACACCGCCCTACACCAGGAAGGGAGAAACTGTTCAACTAAACAACTGAACCTTACACCTAAAGGAGCTAGGAAAAGAACAACAAACCTAAAACCACAGAAGGAAGGAAATGATAAATTATAAGGCCAAAATAAATGACAGAGAAACTAAGCAAACAAAAAGATAAATGAGACCAATAGTTGGTTCACTGTGGAAAAAAAAAAAAAAAACACAACATTGATAAACCTCTAGTTGGACTTCTCCAAAGGGAAGGAGAAAGGACTGAAATAAAATCACGAAAGAGAGAGGAGAAATCGCAACCAACACCACAGAAATACAATCATAGGATCATAGTATGAAACTTGCAAGTCTACAAAATTTGGCCAATTTATTAGAAAGAGATGAATTCGTGGAAACATACAAAGTACATAAACTGATTAGGAGGAACTTAACAGAGGACCGTGGGGGAGAAGAGGGGGGAAATAGTGTGGAAGAGGGAGGGAGGCAAAGCATGAGAGACTCTTGAATGCCTAGAACAAACTGAGGGCAGATGGGGTGGGGGGGAGGGGAAGGGGAGTGATGGCCATGGAGGAGGACGCTTGTGGGGATGAGCACTGGGTGTTATATGGAAACCAACTTGACAATAAACTCTTTTTAAAAATTTAAAATTAAAATTAAAAACGAGAAAAAAGTCAAATGCTAAATCCTAGGTAGGTTCTGGACTCTTGTTCAAAGGAGCTTGAGAGACTAGAGAAAGGGGGAGAAGAAAAAAAAAGTTTGAAAATTTGAAAAATGAATACAATGAAATAGAATAAAATGAAGTGATGGAACTAAAAAAATATTATTTGAATATTTTACAGAAAAGTAAAAAATATACTAGAAGAAATAAAACTATTTGATAAAAAAACAAAAAAAAGCCCAAAATACATAAACTGAAACAGAAATAGAAAACATGAACAGAACAAAAGCCAGCAGAGAAATTGACTCAGTAATCAAAAAACTTCCAATAATCCAAATTCTAGGACCAGATGACTTTGCAGGTGAATTCTGCCAGTTAAAACAAGCATTAATACCTACTCTTCTTAAGCTATTTCAAAATATAAACATTGGGGTACATGTGCCCCTATGCATCAGCACTCCTGTATCCCTTGCGTACATTCAAAATATACAATGAATGGAAAACACCCAAATTGATGCTATGAGGCCAGCATTCCCCTATGACCAGAACCAGATAAAGAGTCCACTAAAAGAGAGAACTCCAGGCCAATATCCCTGATGAACATGGATGCAAAGATTCTCCATACAATATTACCAACCAAATTAAAAATTACCGTAAGAAATCATTCACCACAGTTACATGGGTTTTATTCCCAAGCTACAAGGGCGGTTTGATATTCGCAAATCAATCAATATGATACATTACATCACCTGGAGAAAGGATAAGAACCATAGGATCGGGGCTCCTGGGTGGCTCATTCTTTAAAGCAACTGACATTGGTTCAAGTCATGACCATATGGTTCTTGAGTTCAAGCCCCGTGTTGGGCTCTCTGCTGATACCTCAGAGCCTGGAGCTTGCTTCAAATTCTGTGTCTCCCTCTCTCACTGCCCCGAACACACTCATGTTCTGCCTCTGTCTCCAAGAATGAATTAAGCTGAACAAAGAACCATACAATCATTTCAATCACTGCAGGTAAAAGCACTGAACAAAGTACAACATCCATTCATGACGAAACCTCCCAATAAAGTAGGTTTAGAGTGAACATACATCAACATAATAAGGTTATCTATGAAAACAACACCGTTAACATCATCCTTAAAGAAGAAACTTGGAGAGTTTTTCCTCTAAAATCAGGAAGAAGACAAATGTTTTTCCTCTCACCACTTTTCTTAAACTGAGTGCAGGAAGTGTATGCCACAGCAATCACACAAAATAAATGAATGAATGAATGAACGAATGAATGAACATATAAATAAATAAATAAAATTTCCTGAATGCAAATCAGGAAAAAGTAAAACTTTCACACTTTGCAGATTACATGAAACTGTATATACAAAACCCTAAAGAGTCCATCCAGTAACTGCTAGAACGGATAAATGAATTCAGCAGGGTCACAGGAGAGAAAATCATTGTACAGAAATCTGTTGCATTTTTAGACCATAATGAAGCGGTAGAAAGAGAAACTAACAGTCCTGTTGACAATGGCACACCAAATAAGATACCTGTGAATAAATCTAACAAAGTGGTGATGACTGATGAAGGAAATTCAAGATGACACAAAGGACATTCCATGCCCATGGATTGGAAGTACAAATGTTGTGAAAAAGTCTCTCCTTCCCAAAGCAATGGACACAATTAATGCAATCTCCATCAAAATACCAACAGCATTCTTCACAGAACTAGAACCATCTTAAAATGTGTGTGGAACCACTAAAGACCCCAATCCTCAGACGAAATATCATCTGTGAAGAGATGATAATGCACAGCATGAGGCCTCTGGATCTTCTCTCCAAAACACATGAACGCTAGTCTAATCATTTGAAACAAACATTAGACATATCGCAACCAAAGATCATTCTACAAAATACATTCTACAAAAGTACCCTGAAACTTTCAGATCATGAAAAATCCTCATGGCCAAGTGGAGCCTAAGGAGACAGGATGATTGAATGCAATGTGCCCGATGGGAACAGTCTGGAACAGAAGACGTTAAAACCTAAGAAACCTGAGTAAAAATAAACACTTTAGTTGATAATACCATGTCTCTTCTGGATATCGATTGTGATAATGTACCCACTGATAGGACCTCACTACTCAGAAAACAGTTTGACGTATATGGAGACTCACTACTCTCTTCCCAATTTTCTTGGTAACTAGAAACCCATGATGAATGAAAAGCTTATTAGTAATCATAGTTTATTTCTTCAACACACAATATTATATAATTAGTCGGTGTTACTGACTTATTATATAAGAATAGTGATTGACATTTACCTATTCTTACTGTTCTTCCTATCGCTTAATTTAAATAATAGCGTTCCTGTTACAGAAAACGGAATGCACAATGACATACAATTCATAGAAACATTTTGACCTACTTCAAGATAATACCGTATGTATATAACACTGTATTATCTGGAATGTAAATTGTTTTCTGATCTTGAAAGAGCATGTCATCAAATGGCTTTCTACAAAGGTGGTTATCCTACGTAATAAACCATACTCAGAGCTGACACAATGTCCTTCCCATCATGCCTGGACATTTTCCGAAAAATGTACAAATGGCCAGATGAATCATTGTGACTGGCTCCCTTATTCTAAAGAATCCTTCCCTTATTATTTTCATGCATATTCTTAGCAGGAATACAACAGAATCAAATATTTCCTAATCCAACACATAGTCAAAGACCTGAAGAACGACAGTGAGTTCAGAAGGAAAGTGATGTGACCGTCAAGTGTCAGTCACAGGTAAGCAGGTTTCTTTGGGCCACTTTGACAGGTTTGCATGAGGGGATGTTCATCACAGCATGTGACCCGCCAAAGGCTAAGGCCCAGAAGTACAAGAGGGAAAGGCAACGCTTTAGGAAGAGGTGACTTGGAAAGGGTGCTTCTGTACCTAAGGGATGGCTCAGCAGCCTGGCTGGGGGTCCCTGGGTCATAGACTTCAAAAGGCTGGCAGGAACTCTGACTCGTAAACATCTTAGTAACGTAGATCAAAGAACCTTAGACCCACAAAGATCTTAGAGCCACACAGAGTTGATCTTCATCTGTGATTAGTAGATGGTCCTAGTTTCACACGTATCTGGGAGTGCATCCCTGAGAGACAGGTTCACAAAGATGCCTCCTTAAGGACTAAGGAGCTCACTGCTAACTTTTCTCTGCTCCTCAACAAGAACACAGAGCCACCTTCTGGAGAGAATGCAACACTCACACTGGCTACCTAACCTGCTTACACCAAGCTTCACCCCTCTGTGCTCTGAGGAGACTGCTCCTCTAGGTCAAGGTGGCCTCAGTCCCAACGGAGCTGGCCCCTTCTCCCAAAAGACCAGCAGAACCCCCTGACCACACCACCTCTCTTGACCAGACAGTGCCTCGGGGATTCAATTCTCAGAGCAGTCATTTCAAGTGTCAACAAGCACATCAGAGCACACCGAGTTCAAACTCACCATCTTCTGGCCAAGGACCCTATGTTGCAGAAATCAAGCAGGGACAGACTCTGCGGTCAACTGCCCTGAAAGATGGTGCAGCCAAACACAAAACAGAGCATACAACACACCCCGGAGTCCCCCTCGGACGTGCCAGGCCTCGGCACTCTATGAACTCCCACTCATAAAGCCATTACATTCAGAGGCACGTGACATAATGACCATCAATAACATAAACAACATGATGGGCTCTCTCCCCACGGGCCCCAATTCCTAGGTCTGAGAACACCATGGGCATGGGGCGCAGAAGGGGTGCAGGCTTCACCAGCATGGAACGTGGAACATCACCATGTCATTTACAAGCCCAGATAGAGCTGCACAAGGGGATCTTGAGGCCCAAGCATAGCCTGACCCACAGAGGAGGCAGGCCCTTGAAGCCAATACTAACCCTGATGGGCACCCTCCCAATGGCCCTCACGTCAGCCCATCAGAGAGATCATGGGACTGGTGTTGCTTCTGCCCAGGCAACTCGCTGGTTGGAACTCTGAACCTAGAGAAGGCTATCTCCCCATGGGGACCCAGTTACTAGGTCTGAGAAAACAATGGTCTTGGAGCCCAGAAGATGTGCAGGATTAAATGACATATTTCCAAACCATGGGTGGAGCTGCAAAATGGGTGCCCTGAGGCCCAACCATAGCCTCAACCACACAGGAGGCTGGCCCTTGAACCCAAAGACTAAGCCTGACCCACATCTCCCAAGTGCCCTCAACTCATCCCTCTGGGCAGAACCCTACACTGCTGAGTGACCAGTGCCTAGAGCCTCGTAGCTTCTAACCCTAACCTTACACCTAACCCTAACTCTAACAATAACTCTACCTCTGACCGTAACCTTACACCTGACCCGGACCCACAGATGGGCCCTCATTTCAGCCCTCCAGGGAGATCACAGGACTGGTGGCCCTTCTGCCCTTGCAACACCCCTGGATAGAACCCTAACATTAGCCAAGGCTCTCTCCTTACGGGCACCCCTGAACTCAGCCCTCTGGCCAGAGCACTGCACTGCTGGCTGATCAGTGCCTGGAGCCTTGTGGGATATATCCCAAACCCAAACTCTATACTTAAACCTAACCCTAACTCTAACACGAACCTTGACTCTACTGTCACCATACACCTGACCCACAGCCACGTGAGGGTCTTCATTTCAGCCCTCCAGGGAGATCACAGGACTTGTGTCGCTTTGGCGCTTGCAACCTCTTTGGTAGGAACCCTAACCTGAGCCAAGGCTCTCTCCTCATTGGGCCTCGATTCCTAGGTCTGAGAAAACAACGGATGTGGGGCCCAGAAGACGTGCGGGGTTTCACGGCATGGATATAGATTACGACCATGCCATTTCCAATCCACAGATGGAGCCGCACAAGGGGTGCCCTGAGGCCTGACTCTAGCCTGGCCCACAGAGGAGGCCGGCCTTTGAACACAAAGACTAAGCCTTACCTCCACTCGCCCGTGCACCCTCAACACAGCACTTGGGGGAGAGCACTGCACTGCTGGGTGATCAGCGCCCCAAGTATCCTGGGATCTAACACTGACCAAATTCTATACTTAAACCTAACCCTAATATACCATAACCATAAACCCGACTTGCAATGGCACAGGGCCCTCATTTCAGCCCTTCAGGGAGATCATGGGTCTTGGGTTGCTTCTGCCCTGGCAACTAACCTACACGGAACCCTCACCGTAGACAAGGCTCTCTGCCCACGGGGTCCCAATTCCTAGGTCTGAGAACACCATGGACACGGGGCCCAGAGTGGTGCAGACTTCCGCAGCAAGAAAGGGGAAAGCTTATTTACAAAGCCAGGATGGAGCTGCACAAAGGGTGACCTGAGGCTCAAACGTAGCCTGGCCCCAAGAGGAGGCTGGGCCTTGAACCGAAAGAATAATGCTGACTGGTACTTTCCAAAGCGCCCTCAACTCAACCCTCCAGGGAGACCACTGAACTACTTCATGATCAACGCTTGGAGCCTCCTGGAATCTAACCATCACCCTAATCCTTACTCTAACCACAACCCTATACCAGACCCGCACCGCACACGGGGCTTCACTGAAGCCCTCCAAGGAGATCAGCAGACTGGTGTCACTTTGGCCCTGGCGACTCCCCTGGGCGGAAACCTAACCCTAGCCAAGGATCTCCCCCCGTGGGGACCCAACTCCTAGGTCTAAGAACATGCTGGACACGGGGCCCAGAATCGGTGAAGGATTAATCAACATGGAATGTGGCATATCACCGCGCCATTCACAAACCCCAGATGGAGCTGCACAAGAGGTGCTCTGATTCCCAACCATAGCCTGATCAGAGAAATGGCTGGCCCTCGAACGCTAACGCTAAGCCTCAACAACACTCTCCCCTGTGCCCTCGATTCGACCCTACACTGCAAGAGAACACTGCAGTGTTGGGTGATCGATGATGGGAGCCTCTTGGTATCTAACCCTAACCCTAAGCCAAACCCTAACCCTAACCCCACACTAACTTTAACTTGAACCATAACCCTAAACCTGACTTGCATCAGCAGATGGGCCCTCATTTCAGCCCTCTGGGAGATCACAGGACTAGTGTTTCTTCTGCCCTGGCAACTCCCCGCGATGGAACCCTAACGCGAGAAACAGCTCTCTCTCCTTGGGGACCCAATTCCTGGGTCTGAGAACACCATGGTCATGGGTCCCAGATGTGGTGGAGGCTTAATCAGCAGGGAACTTGGAGTATCACCAAGCCATTTAGAAAGCGCCGATGGAGCTGCACAGGGTGTCCTGAGGCCCAACTGGAGCCCATCCCAAAGGGGAGGCTGGCTTGGAACCCAAACTCTACGCTGACAGTCACCCTCCCATGGGCCCTCAACTCAGCCCTCTGGGGAAACCATTCTACCGTGGGAGGTTTAGCACCTTCAGTCTCCTGGGTTCAAACCCTAAACCTAAATCTGACTCTAACCCTGACACTACCCGGACCTCTAAGTGTAACCCTAAACCACACCCGCACTCCCACATGGGCCCTCATTTCAGCCCACCAGGGAGGTTACAGGACTGGTGTCGCTTCTGCCCTGGAAACTCCCCGGGAAAAATCTTTTCCCTGGCCAAGGCTCTCTCCCCATGGGCACTCAATTCCTAGATAGGAGAAACCAATGGACGTGGGGTCCAAAGAAGTGCAGGGTTAAGTGGCACGAAACATGGAACGCAAAAGAAACCCTGGATGAAGTTACACAAACGGTGCCCTAAGGCCCAACTGTAGCCTGGCTCACAGAGGAGGCTGGCCCTTGACACCAAAGACGAAGCCTGACCGGCATTCACCCATGTGCCCTCCATTTGCCCTCTGGGGAGAAGACTGCGCTCCTGGATGATGAGTGCCTGAAGCCTCCTGGGATCTAACCCTAACCTGAAACCTAACCCTAAAAGTAACCCGAACTCTAAACTTAACCTTACACCTGACACAAACCAGCACGTGGGCCCTCATTTCAGCCCTCCAGGAAGATCACTGGACTGGTGTCCCTTCTGCCCTGGGGAATCCCCTGGATGGAACCCTAAACCTAGCCAAGATTTTCTCCCATTGGCACTCAGTTCCTTGGTTTGAAAACACCGTGCTTAGGAGTCCCAGGAACGGTGCAGCCTTAATCAGCATGGAACTTGGAATATCACCATGCTACTGACAAATCCTGGATGGAGCTGCACAAGGGGTGCCCTTAGGCCCAACCCTTGGATGACACACCGAGAGGGCTCGCTCTTAACCCAAACACTAAGCCTGACACGCACTCTCCCTTGTACCATCAACTCAGCCCTCTCAAGGGAACACTGTACTGCTGGGTGATCAGCACCTACAGCCTCCTGGGATCTAACCCTAATCCAAACCTTATTCTTAAACCTAACCCTAACTCTAAACAAAACCCCACCCCTGACCCACACTGGCAGATGGGCTCTCATTTCAGCCCTCCAGGGAGATCACGGGAGGAGTATCGCTTCTGCCCCGGGAAGGGCACTGGATCGAACAAATATCCTAGCCAACCGAGGCTCTCTCCACACGGGGACCCAATTCCTAGGTCTGAGAACATCACGGACGTGGGGCCCAGAAGAGGTGGACGGTTAAATGGCACGGAACATACATTATCACTATGCCATGTCCAAAGCCTGGGTGCAACTGCACAAGGGGTGCCCTGAGGCCCGACGGCAGCCCATCACGAACAGCAGCCTCCCTCTGAACCGAAACTCTAAGTCTGAACGTCACCCTCCCATGCACCCTCACCTCAGTCCTCCGGGTAGACCCCTTTACTGCTGGAGGTTCAGCGTCTGGAGCATTCTGGGTTCTAAACCTAAACCTAAACCTAACCTTAAGGCTAACCCTAACCCTAACCTTAACTCTAAACTTAACCCTACACCGACCTGCACCCTCACACGGACTCTCACTTCAGCCCTCCCGGGACATCACAGGACTGGTGTGGCTTCTGCCCTGGTGACTTCCCTGGATGGAAGGGATAGCCGAGGTTCTCTCCTTATGGGGAACCCATTCCTAAGTCTGAAAAAACGACAGGCGTGGGGCCCAGAAGAGGTGCAAGGTTAAACGGTGGGGAAATTAGAACATCACCATGTCATTTCCGAACCCTACATGGAGTGCCCAAGGGATAACCTGAGGCCCAACCATAAGGAGGCTAGTGTTTGAACCCGAAGACTAAGCCTCACCAGCTTTCAGTCCTCAACTCAGCCCTCTGGGAGAACACTGCAGTGCTCAGGGATCAGTGCCAGGAGCCTATTCGGATCTAGCCCTAACACTAACCATTGCCTTAAAACTAACTATTCCATAACACTAACCCGAACTCTAACTGTAACTCTACAGCTGGCCCACACCCACACCCCGACCCTCATTTCAGCCCTTCAGGGAGATCATGGGATGGGGGTCACTTCTGCCCTGGAAACTCACCTAGACAGAACCCTAACCCTAGCCAAGGCTCTCTCCCCATGGGAACCCAATTCCTAGGTCAGAGAACACCAGGCACGTGGGGCTCATAACCCCAACCCTAAAGCCTACATCACCCTACACCTAATCTAACCTTAACCCTAACCCGTACCTCCTAACCCCTTACCCTAAACCCCAACCCTAAACCGAATCCACATCCTAAACCTGACACTGCCCTAAGCCTAACCCCTAACACCCAACTGCTAATCCCTGATTTAACCCGTATCCTAATCTCAATTCCTAACCCCTACCCCCTGACATTATTCCTAACCTCCATCTCTAAACCTAAGCCTAAACCCTAACACAAACACTGACCCCAACCAAAACCCCTAACCCTAACCCTAAACCCTCTAACCTTCCCTTCTGATGCAACCCCTCTAACCCTATCCTGAACGCTCTAGCCCTGACACCAACTCCCAACCCTAACCCCTAATTACCTTACTCCTAACCATAACCCTTATTCTCTAACCCTAAGCCTCTAATCCTTCCCCTCTAGCCCTAAGCCTAAACCTCTACCCTAAGCTAACCCCAACCCCTAATCCTAACCACTAACCTAGAACTATGTAACTCCTAACCCTGACCCTCTAAATTAAACTAACCCCAGCCCCTAATCCTAACCACTCACCTGAAACTATGGAACTCCCAACCCTAACCCTAATCCTAAACACTGCTAAAAGAAATTAAAGACAATATAACGTGTACTACTGTTGAATGGCAAGAGCACACAATGCAACATGCAGACTCCGTGTGATTCCCGGAATATTCACAAAATCTTCACAGAAGGAATGCACAAGCTAATCCTAACAGTCAAATGGAAAATCAAGGCACACAAAATAAACAAAATAATCTAAAATCTCAAAAGTAAAAGCTCATGCTTCCCAATTTCAAACCTCAAAACTAAGCCATAGTAAATAAAACTTTGTGATACTGTCACAAAGATATACATGAAGATCAGTGGGATTTCATGAAGAACCCCAAAATAAATTCTCTCCTCTCTGGTCAACCCAATTTTGACAAGGATGGACCGCATGACATCGGGGAAACAATGGTCTTTTTGACAAAGGGTGCTACATGACCCCCGATCCATGTGCAGGGGAATGAAATTGGACCCATACCCTCACACCACCTACAAACAGTGACTCAAAGTGGATCAAAAGCTTAAATACAAGAGATCAACTTGTAAACTCTCGAAGATACAAATGGAGAAAGATCTTCCTGAGCACTATGTTTAACAATGCTCTTAGAGCTGACACCAAAGCACAGGCAAGGAAAGAAACATAGGTAGTTTTAGTTTCCTCAGCATTCAGAGCCTTTGTACCTCACAAGCTGCTATCCCAGACGTGAAAATACAATGCCTAGAATGAAAGGAAACGTTTGCACGTTTTTTGTCAGGTAAGAGTCTGTTTTACAGAATAAAGAGCTTGTACAACTCATCATCAACAATAACAACAAACCCACAATTCTTAGAATGGACAACGAACTCGGTTATACCTTCCTAAGAGAGATCCTATATGAATGGCGAACAGACGTGAAAAGATGTTAAACACCAGTAATCCTTATGGAAAGGATGACGGAAACCAAAGTTAGACACCCTTTTACATGCACGAAAATTGCCTTCACGTAGAAAACTACGATGTAAGAAATGTTGGCAAAGACGTTGAGAAATCGGAACCCGTGAACCGTGCCCGTGGAAATGGAAAGTGGTGGAGCCGACCTGTAAAAAATACGTTGCTAGTTCCTCAGAAAGATAAACACACAGAATGGCCACCTGGCTATTCCCAACTACACTCCCGGATATGTGTCCCAGGGAACTGAAGCAGTTGCTTCAAAAACAGCACACTCACAAGCATACACAGCAGCACTGTTCACGATGGCCAAATGGTAGCAAAACTGCCAATGCCCATCGGTGGGTGAATGGAGAAACACACTGGGCCCACCCGGAAACAGCAGTATGATTCTGCCACGTGAAGGAGTCCAGGAAAACGCTGCGGCTGTAGAGCACAGGGGGCGGCGCCTCAGAAAGTGCGCACAGCACTCCACCCCTGCACACGCGCACCCGCACGCTGAAAGCAAAGCCTAGAGCGGATATGCCTCCTCCTCCTCCCGTGTTCACAGCGGCTTCTTCACAGCAGCCAAGTCGGGGGCAACGCAAGTGACGGCCGACAGATGAACACAGAGCATGCGGTCGACCCACAAGGAACACGGCTCAGCCATACAAAGGACGGGAATTCCGACACCTTTACAACATGGACTGAACGTCGCAGTCATTATGCTGAGTGAAGTTCTCCAGTCACAGGAGGACACATACTCTTTTCCCAAGTGAACCCATTTTTCCCGGTAGAAACTGGAGGTGTTCTATTGAAGGTAAACAGAACTGATACACGCATACACTCGCAGGACACAAAATTGACACAGAAACCCACCTGCATATCGACACACTGAGGACGACCAATGGGAAAGGAACACGAAGAGACGGACCGACTGACACCTGCGCCAGAGGAACCAAGTGCCCGGGAGGAAAGCTCAGCGAGGAGGGGACGGACCTGCTCTCTGAGAACGACAGGACACTGGGGACAGAAATGCAGGAAGACGCGCGGGGACGGAAAGCCGCTCTGTGCTCCTGGACGCGGGCCAATCCATCCTGTGACCATGTCCATCCGCCCGGGGCGATCTGCACATCTGGGCCATCGGCTCCGAACCCCCCATGACGCCGTGTCACACGCGGAACCGACCCCCGACCGGAATGGCCTCAGCGGCGGGAGGGCGAGCACCGCCCGGACACCTGCTCGCGGGCCGCGAACCGCGTGAGGACGCAGCGGGAACCGAGTGTCGCGGAGCAGAAACAGCGACGCGCGGGCCCGGAGCCCAGGGCGGGAAGACCCGAAGGCCATGTGCACAGCCCCGGGGGTTGGGGGGACCCCGTCATGACCGCGACCCAAGTCGCGCCGGGCCCTCCCCCCACCGGGTCCACTGAACACCACCCTCCCCCCCCCTCAGCGGTGTCTGCTCCGGAAGCTCCTCCTCCGCGGGCCTCGCTTTCCCCTCACCTGCTCCTCCTGCGGCGGGTCCAAGGAGACCCGGGTCTTGTCCCTGCGGTCTTCGGCCCACAGCCTCCCGAACCCACCACAGCGGGTCCTGAGGAGGCCGGGTTCTTGTCTGAGGGGACGTGGCCCCACGGCCTCTGGAATCCTCCACAGCGGGTTCTGGGGAGACCCGCTTCCTGTCCCTGTGGCCGAGAACCCACCTCGTCGCTCCTTCCCCACAGCTGGTTCCGAGGAAGCAGAGCTCCTGCGAGGGACCTAGGCAGGCGGAGTGCGCATGCGGGCGCTGGCATCAGTGAGCGGGGCTCTGGCGCCCCCTGCAGGCGATGACGTTAGTGCAGGACACATTGCAATAACTGGTCCGGGGAGGCATCGCCCCCTCCTGGCCGCCCGTGAATCTATAACATTTTGGAAATTGGATACTCAAGTGGAGCCAGGTAGCCCCTAAATTCGCCAAAAACAGTTAAGGAACATTTCATTGGAAACCATACGAAATAACATGTGTACACAAACTTTACAACCTACAGCAAAGGTTACTGGAAAATGTAAATTCATTTAAAATGCAAACACATGGGGCAGCTCTTCCTCCCCACGGGTCCTCTCCCTGATGCTTCAATAAAACCACCGTTTTGCACCAAAGACATCTTCAAGAATTCTTTCCAGGTCGTTAGCTCCAGATCCCGCAAAGCTCACGATCACCCCAAAAACCTTCTCATTTATATGTGTCAAATATGGGAGCAATGAATTCTTCTTCTGGACTCTGAGCAGATGTAACCTTGAGGTGCATCATGAATGATAAAGCTGAACTTTACTTTCATTCGGGGCATTTTGACAAGTGTGGCCCTAATGCAACACTTTCATGTCCATCACTCAGGCTGCATTCCTCTCAGCTGTGACTACTCCACGGGAAGAAGAAAACCTGCCTTTTAGCTAGAAGTTAATGACCCTGTCTGGAATGATAAGACCCCGAATCTCCTGCCTTCTCTTTATTCCCACCCTAATACAAAGTTGTCCGTTTTAGGCATGGGACAGCCACCTAGGTCACCAGGACAGCTGCCCATCTTAAGACTCTGGGTGAGGCTTTCTTCTCAGTGGTTTCACTTGATCTCCCCCGACATCCCTGGTCCAGCCACTTCTGCCAGAGACCTCCACTGGGAGCTGGCAGAAACCAGTACCCGATTGAATTAAAGCCCAACAAGCAACCATTTCCTAGGGAAGTTGGCTGTCATGACTATATGTGTTGGAATGTTCCTTATATATCATGATGGAAATACTGTCCTTACTGTATTTGGTCAATGTCTTCAATTACAGAATTGGGTAATTTTGTAAAACTGTTCCAGTGTTTTCCATGCGACAAAACAGGCGGGTTTTTCATGGCCTTCTCTGCAAGGGCAAGCCACAAGTGCAGAGCAGCACAGCCCCTCCCACACCCCAAGGGCGGTGCAGCATGGCCTTCTCGGCAATACAAACGTGGTCCATAAGCCAGCACCCATTTGGAGTGTAGAATGGAATGAGGAATCTGTGGGAGGGCCGGCTTCCCTCGTTCAGGAGCCCTTCGCCAGCTGGGAGATGATCACAGCAATTTTGTTCCAGGAATGCTTCGAGTCCCTTTGACATCTCAGGAACCTCTGACATAACTTGCCCAGAGGATGCCACTCAGCAGTCGGGGGTGATTTTCATGGTAATGACCGCTCGCCAGGAGGGGCCTGGGAGCTTCTCTTTGGTCCCCAGGGACTCTCCCTTGGGATGCTATTTTAACCCACTCTAAGCACACTGGATTTCAAAATTTGGGAAAGGACTGAACTCCTGTAACACTGCATGGCCTCCAGAGGATCTAGCAGTTAGTTCTCCTCTGCAGGAAACAGGGCAACTGGATGGAGGGACCCTAAGTCCAGGCCTTGACAGCTCAAATGAAGACCCAGACCAAAAGGCCTCTTACAGACTGTTCACCCAAATGTATTTGGCTACGAACCTCCCTCCTGACACCTGGATGTCTGCATAGGTCTTGTCCAAGTAAATCCAGGTCACTGGAGGAAACACAGGCCACACCAAACGAGCGGGATGCTAACTCTCTCTCCCTCTCTCTTTCTCTGTTCCTACTCCTCATACAGGCGGGGGCTTCTCCCTCATGGATTTCCCCGGTAACGGCTCTAATTGGAGCTAACTGTGATTGGTCTACCCCAGGAATGGGACGTTAAGGAATATCCCCAAGCAGAGCAGCTTGCCAAAACTTCCTTTGTTTCCGGAACCTGATCTGACAGTTACTAGAAACCCATCCCATATAAACCCAGGAGACATGATGTATTGAAAGACTGGAAGTCTAATACATCGGATTAACACCAAAATGGAAGTGCCCCTTGCTACGTTGTATTCTGTACTTCCACTAGAATAGAATTAGAAGGCCATTCTTCACTTGTTCTTAGCCAAAAGGCCGAGAAGGAATTAGAAGGCTATTCTTGATGGACTCACATATCAAGAATTAGACCTGTACCTCCTCACAGGGATTGAGTATGCAAGCTGACACATTTTCTTATTTCTAAGAACCAGTGAAAGACCTCAGGTCTCTCTCTACATATATTCCTTCTTATACTATTCAGCTTATTTCGTTGTCTTTTCTGGTGTCTTCCTACCTGATGTCAAGACTACTTCACAGCCATAACTTCTAGAAGACAGATGATCCTTTCTACTAAAGGAGCTTTATGTACGTTGTCTACCTTGGGTTGGCTGCCTCTGCCTGTGGTAACTCCTGTATATTAATACCTTCGCCAATTGACGGATGTAGGCCCAGAGGTAGGGACATCTCTATATTCCCCCACTTAGCAGGAAGTTATGGAAGAGGAGACCTTTCACCCTCAGCAACCTCAAAGATTTGAAGGTTCAAATGGTTCAGGGGGGAAAGACATGGGAAAGGAAGGCAGAATGAAATGGCACATGAGGTTAAATTTCCTTATCATCTGCAGCCCATTGACAAATCCTTGAGGCAGGCAGAGAAGAAAAGTTTCTCCAGGAGCTCCCTATTGTCTGAATGCTAATAATTCGCTAGGGGGAAAATCAACCTTAGCTTCACCACAGCTAGGCCTCCACTCTCCTGTGAGTCTTCCTTAGCATATGAAACTCTCCCTGGAAACATCCTCTGGCATTACAGCCCCTAAATCCATAGTATAAAACCAGGGTCTCCTCATGTTAAAGGGGCAGTTCTTCTTGTCCAGATGTCCTGTCCCCTTGCTTTAATATCAATAAAATCACCTTTCTGCACCGTAAATTAAAAAATAAATAAATAAAATGAAATAAAATAAAATGAGCTACAGACACATGCAATGCCTGGGTGGCTCCGTCGGTTAAGAAATGAAGTCAAATTGTACAGCTGCTGGGGAGAACTGAATGATGGTTCTTCAAGACCTTAAAAATAAAACGAATTAATATACCTTAGGTATGTACCCCAAATATTTGAAAGCAGGGTCTCACTCTGTATTTCTTCTCCCAAATTCATAGAAGAATTACGCACAACAGTCAAAAGGCTAAACCGACCGGAGGTCCATTGAAGGGTGAATAGGTGATGTATACACCAAGGAATACTACCTTGCCACGCAAAGGACCATAGAACTGATTCATAGCTCAATGTGGATGAACTTCAATTCACTAAGACAAGGGTAATGATCCAATCACAGAAAAGAATATTGTAAGATTCTACTTGTCTGAGGTATCCCTAAAAATCATATGCACCTACCAATAACAAAATATAGATGCCACTCAGAGGGGAAAGGGAAATGGGCAGTTAATAGACATAGACTGTCACTAGGTCACCATTTAAACATTCTCAAGGTGGAAGGTGGTGGTGTGTGGACAACGGGAATATACTTAGTGGCATACACTGGAGACTTAAAGTCTTTTAAACAGTCGCTAGTATGTTTTCTACATTGAACCACAATTAAAGTCATGACTTAAGAACTAAAACATGTCACAACATGAATGCAGACTCAAAACATACTAACTTACAGGACCCACACAGAAAACTGCCAGATCGAGCCCTCTGTGATCTTTAAATCAATCACGGTTGTACAGTTATTTAAAGTCTCAGGAATAGTAAACTAGGTCACAACAGGAAAAGTCACTGTCACAAAGTTTGGGCAGGTGGGGACAGTTGACACAGCCTCTGGGTTGGAAATGTCCATTTATAGAATTGGCCATTTTACCCAAAGTGATGTAAATACAAAGGAATCCCTCCCAATCAACATTTGGCACAGAACTAGAGTAATACTAAAAGCAGACCATGAAGAGCCACAGAATCTGTATAATGAAGAACAAACAAGGAACAAACCAGGTTTAGAGCTCATCCTTTCCTGCTACTGGGACAAGTCTGTTCAGAATGCTTCAGCCGAGGTCCCAGGCATCATGAGGTTTTCCGGTCTGGCTGGTAACGAAAGGCACTGTGCTACCTCTGACGTCTCTTGGACAGTTAATTGCTCAGGCTCTGGTAGTTTCCTCTCACACACGTCCTAGCCAATGCTCCGTTCAACACCCAAGGGGGGACCTCTGCAGACGTCCTGAGTCCTCCCTCCATGCGGTGCAGTCCTCTGATATTCCGGTGAGCTCCACCTGCTTTCTACTCCCCAGACACTCAGTTCCGTCCCTTTAACTCAGGGGGGTCTCGGGGCTCTGTCCTCCCTCCCTTACTACACATACACACATCACCCACCATGTTGGGTCCTGACCTCTTCCCAAGGCAGATGCTCAGAACACCACAGAGATCACTTCCCTCCTCTCGGGATCACTGTCCTTTGCTGCCTGATGTTCATTCACTGTCTTCAAAACCTATTCCTGTATTTTGTCCATTTTGGGGGACTTTTAGTTGGGCCATTCTGGGGAAAGCCTTGTTTTGAACATCAAACGGGTTTCGTGTCTCCAGAAAATTTCAAGGAACCCCAGGGGATCCTGGAACTTGATCCCAGGTTACAAGCAGAGACTCCCTTCACAACCAGATCTCCTCCCCAGGACCCCAGGATGGGCGCCTCACTCCTCTCCTTTCAGAATATAAAACACGGGGTGGGGGTTGGAGCTCTGTTTAGAGATAAGACAAGGAGACCCGCTTCTCTTGATGTCAACCAGCACTGGCATGGCCAATGAACTTGCCCAGCTGGGATACCACTCTGCATGCCTATGCAGCCGGGCCCTGGAGCCCCTGTTCTGACCAGAGGGCTGTGGCAAGGGAGCACAGGCTGAGAGGGCCGTGCCAGCTGGCAGCAGCCCTGCCCCTGCCTCCTGCTCGGTCCAGGCTGTTGCAAA
The DNA here is from genome assembly GCA_017311185.1 of Proteles cristata cristata. NCBI lineage: Eukaryota > Metazoa > Chordata > Mammalia > Carnivora > Hyaenidae > Proteles > Proteles cristata. The sequence goes on along the minus strand of JAESUZ010003319.1, from coordinate 43,616 downwards.
CACGGACTCAGACGTGTGTACCAGACGACAGAGCTGGAATTCGCGGGAAGCTAACTTCCTGTCAGCGTGAACGGTCTCAGGCAGTGATGAGCTCCTGTCCCTGGAATGGTGCAAGCAGGGGCTGGTCCTCAAGCAGGGATACAACAGGAGGCGCTGAACTACATGGTGCTCTCTGTCTCTTCCACGTGGAACAGATCTCATGACTACGCTCTGGGAGTGAGAATCCAACTTCATTCATCCGCAAACCCTTCTCCTTGCTGGGAATGTATTGCCACAGACCCGCGGCATCTCCCTGCGTTGGCCCTGTGGTCCTGGGTGGCTGGCCTCCATGCCAGATGGGACACAGCCTCACTGAGGGGACTGGGTCATGCTTCACTCAGCCAGTTACATAACTGGCCGCTCTTGAAAAGGCGCCGCAGCGAGTCACAAGGGTTAGCAAACTAGTTCCAGGTAATTGACGACACTGGGATGCTTGGGGTTCGACATACAACAGACAAGGACAAACCGCAAAAGCATCAAGGGAGACTGCCCAGCCCAGAGACTCCCTTCACACCCGGGTCTCCTCTCCAGGACACGAGGACGTGCGCATCCCCAGCTAATGCCAGGCTGGCAGGTCGAGCTGGCGCACCAGCAGGTCTGGCAGGCGTAACCCACTGGGGGCCCCAGCGAGGCGCACCCTGCACACCTGGCGAAGACCGCATTCCCCGCCTCGACCCTTCCCTCCCTCGTCTCTGGTGTGCATGACATGGTGACGAAGATGTTTCTTCTGTGCTGTGATGGCACAGACACCACAGTGCGCTTGCGGTTGCTGTGTCCTAGTTTCCTTGTATTTCTTTTTTCATCCTAATCCTATTGATTTGGGCTACCTTGGATCTCAGGCAAGGGAAACTCCAGTAACTAGAAGCTAACTATAGTCAAAGGTTGCCGATGTCTCCCTTTCCCTTGGGGGTGCCAGGCCCTGCCTGCCTTTCCATCTGCCCAGCTCTGGCCTTGATCGCTCGGAGCGACTTCTCCGCATGCTCCCCTGCGAGCTGCCTTCCAGCCTTGGGGCTGGCGCCCAGAGCTGGAGACCCATTTCTGACTGTCTGCAGGACGACTGTGATCCCTGCCCTTGCTCCACTGCACCCCTGCTGCTGCACTGCGTGCAGCCCCCGTTCCCAGCCACCCCACCCCTGCGCCAGGCGGAGCTCATCTGGAGCCTGCTGCCAGGGGCAGTGACCCTCCCCTTCCCTGCAGGCGCCGCTGGGAGCCAGCACTGACTGCAGGTCCGCAGTGCCCACACCCTCCTGGCCTCGTCCTCAGGGCACACCCCCAGCTGTAGGGATTCAGGGGGAGCAGACACGGCCCCGTCCCCAATCCCCGGCCTTTCTGACTCAGGAGGCTGACACTCACATGCACCAGTGACGGACACGGTACACTGTTTTCTGGGACAGGAGCCGTGGGGCGAGCCAGGGACAGTCCAGAGGAAGCCTGGAGAGCCAGAGGGCTTCCTGGAAAAGGTGAGGCCAAGGGTGTGCTATTGTTCCCGATGACGTCTGCAGTCTTGGGGGTCAGCATTCCAGAGAAAGACGCCTCCATGGGGACTGCTGAGTCTCTTGCTGCCATTTGACGGCATAGGAACAAACGGTCTGAGCTCCCTCTGGACAATAAGGGGTCTGGTTTCTTCAGGGCGACAGACACAGCCATGGTGACCAGTCTGGGGCCCTGGCTCCTCTCTTACTCCTCCCTCGAGAACCAGGGACACTGTGGTTGACCCATAAACAGCTCTATTTCTTCACCTCCGTGTCTTCATACTCTTTGCAATAGGATGGGGTAGCTCCTCCCATCAGGAGGTGGGGACTGGCTCCCCAACTCCCCTGCTCCCGCTCTGAATCTGTGCTGGATCCATGACTTGCTCTGGCCGACAGGACGTGGTGGAAATGATGCTGGGCCAATATCGGGCATAGGCCTCGAACAATCTTGTGACCTTGAGTACCCACCCTCTCTGCCACCACCATGTGCAGAAGCCCAGAGAGAATCGTGGTAGAAAGAGAGACATGCAGCCCACTCACCAGCACCCCTGGCCGCTGCAGCTAACACCCATCCCGAAATCCACTGACCCGTGCATTGACCACACATGTCTGAGGGAGCCCAGACCTGCCCAACCAGCTAACTGCTCAGCTAAGTAAACAGTTGGTGTAAACTGCCACATTTTGGAGTGGTTCTTATGCAGCAGAAACTAGCTGATACAGGCACCCCACCATTCTGGGCATGCAGGGTTCAGAACGCACAGGCTGAAGGATTTAAGGGCAGGGGTCCTGGCTGGCCTCGGCACCTGCACCGGGCCCTCATGTTTCCTGTTACCTGGGCTCTGCTCTAATGACAGGAGCTGCAGCCACTGCACTTACCACTAAGGTGTGGCCTGTCTGGCAGTGACTGTGTCTTAGCCATCTGGCCTCCTCTACAGTTTCCTGGCCCTACTCAGAGCCTTCCAGCTGCTTTCCATGACACTCCAGGTGAAACCCAAATGCCTCACCAACCCACACAGTGCTCCCTCTTCCCACCCCGCTGCGAGCTTTGGGCATCTCACTACACTCCAGACACACCGGCCCCCAACCCACAAGACCCAACCTGACCATAAATCATTCTCAGCCAACGCCGCGTGTCACTCTCCGCACACTCATGTCTTGAGGCACCCGTAGAAAGCTGCTCCCCGAGGCACCAGAGGCTTCACAAAGTATAGTCTCCCTGGGGCTCCTGCAGTCTGAAATCCCTGAACTGAGGACCCACCATTTAGGGCCCTTCCCAGAATTTCTAGAGTCTACAAAAGACAGAATTCTCTAACTGGAGCTGGGACTCCCCTGAAGCAAACAAGAGAAACAACAGCTGGCCTGGGCTGGCCTTGGAAGCTGGGGAGGGCCTCTTCCAGGCCCGAGGAGGCCAGGGCAGGCCCAGACCCACCATGGGCCTGGGCTCGGGGACTAAGATCTTCTACACTCCGTGAAGGGCCCCTTGGCACCAGGGTCTGAGACCAATTGCCAGGAAGCAGTGCTGGAGCCCGCTCGGTGTCCGACGGGACCATGCTGTGACGTCGGAAGAGCATGGAGTCTGGCATCAGACCGCCTGTGATCAAATTCCAGCTCATTCCATCACTGACCTGCTGCGTGACCCCGGGCAAGCCTCATAACAGCTCTGAGCTGCAGCTTCCTCATGTAGAAGATGAGTGTTCAAACAGTGCCTCCTTCCTGGGTGGTGAGGACCCCATGGAACGCTCAGACCAGGGCCAGGCACATCACAAGTGCTGTGGAAGTGAGTGTCATAAACATCATCAGAGGCCATGACTCTGCATCTCTCAGAGCAGGGGTGGAGACTTCTCTGCAGGGACTCTACTCTGTTCCCGGCTCAAGGGTGCTGGGGTGCGGTTCCCAGGGCTCTCCCTTCACTTACTGGGCATTTACTTCTGAAAAACCATTTTGGAACATCTGTCTACTTTTGAGAGAGACAGAGACAGAATGAGGTCTGGTAGGGGCAGAGAGAGAGGGAGACACAGAATGCCACAGCTGGCTCCAGGCTCCGAGCTCGCGGCGCAGGGCCCGACAGGGGACTCAGACCCATGCACTGCAAGATCGTGACCTGAGCCGAAGTCAGCCGCTCAGCGACGGAGCCCCCCGGGAGCCCCCATGATCTCTGTCTCTGCCCTGCAGTCGCCCTGAGACTAGTCCCTTACGTCATCCTTTCGCTTCGTTGTTCCGGTGAGTTCCCTGCTACTGCATCACCCCCCGCTCCTCCACCTGGGACGGGCACGGCCCCGGTTCTGTGCGGGGAGGATGCAGACAGAGGATCTGGGATACATCTTTCTGGAGCATCCGCTTTACTCCAGATTGAGCGTGACGCACTCCCTCCTACACATACGAAAATCACAAGAGCCAGAGAGGAGCGAGATGCCTCAGGAAAATCAGTCCAGTCTCTAAAGCTTCACCCAGCTGGGGACAGGACAGACCTGCAGCTAGGGCGGCCTCTCCTCTTGTAGGCCGTGGCATGGTAAACCCTCTCGATTGGAATCCACTGCAGACAACTGTGGGGGTGTGCACAGTCCATGATCCACGGGCCCCGATCTTCCTGGGCCTCCTTATGCACACAGGGCGCCCAGCCCGTGTCACACACCAGCCCGTGTTGGTCCAGCTGATGGCCACTCTCCTGTACCTGTCCCTGGGCTTCCTCAACGTCTGCATCTTTCCCTCCACTTCAAAGGCAGGGACGGGGAACCTCGGTGGGCCTCAGCCACTCAAGCGTCCCACTCTGGGTTGGGGCTCAGGTCTAGATCTCACAGGAGCTTAGACCATGTAGCTCTAAGGAACGGAGGTTGACTTATGACTCGTGGAGCCATAAAGACCCTTGGGAATGTGGGCCTGAGACCTTCCTTCCACAGTTCCCAGCAGCCTCCCCACGAGAGTCAAGAAGGTCTCTTCCTCCCGGTGCAGGAACCTGAGCATCTATCGAGGACCAAAGGCAGAGGAATTCGCCCACTTCTGCGGGGGCATTTTTCACCGGCTCCTGTATCGAAATAAAACTTGTACCCCCTTTTGCAGGATATCAGTGAGCAAACTCATGTGCCGCCTTCTTCCTGTGAGCCTGTGGAAGACCTCAAACGTCTCTTAGAGGATGGTCACAACTCTCTTTTTCGGTCTCTTTTCCCAAGTTCTACTAACAATTCTTTCTTATGACGGGCCAGTCAAAGGACCACCGCAGATATTGGGGGCACAGGCCAGAAAGCCCCATCGGATTCCTGCTGCCTATTCCCACTCTCATCTGAGGATGCTTCCGGCCTGACATCTAACATCTCCCTGGCGGCGCTGGTGGACACGAGCTTGGTAATTTGCTCTAACTCATTACCTGTTTCCTTTCGTTCTAGAAAAGAACCTCTGATTCATGAGCTGATTGCTTCCTCAACCAGAGAGTCTGTACGATGGCAATCCACCACCCGTTACCCAGTGAAGGCCCCAAAGGAATCTCTACATATCATACCACTCCAGTGTGAAATACCCCAATAACTCCAATGCATCAAACAGTTCTGCAAAGTATAATGGCACGTGATGGGCCAACCGCCGCACGAGGTGGAACAGATACCCCTTCCAACGCAAAAGATGGGTGTACGTTCCGGATGCCCGCAGAAACGTTTCTGCATTTCGGACTGACATGAGGACTCCAACGGACGCTTTAAACAATCCCCCTCTTTCCTTCAATGACTGGTTCAACTCCTGGACTGCAGGAGGTTTGTCAGCTACCCAAGCACTTCCATTTGGGCTCCAGTTATTGGCATTCCGGTTGGCTGTTTTTTCCCACGTCTCCCTGCCTGGTACCAAGACTCGTCACTGCCACCAAGTCATCACACGATCCTTTCTCCTCAAGGAGGTTCATATGGGTTGCCCACCTTGGATGCCACGGCCTCTGCCTTTTCTCACTCCCCTCTATGTTCCCCGACTGGCCCACATGGACCAAGACAGGTAGGGACAACTCTACGCCCCTCCTCAGCAGGAAGAAGGTACGGAACACGAGCCCATCCGACTGCAGCAACCCTAACGATTTCAAGGTCAAAAGCCTTCAGGGGGGATCTGGTGAGGGAGCATGAGGCAGGCTGAGGGCGAGATACAGGCTGGCGCCGGCCCTGCCAGGTGGGATATGTTGTGATCGTCCTCGGGCGCTCGTGGAGACCCCAGAACAAAGGGCAGGTGTCGAAGTGCTTGCCGTGGTCGTGTGGGAAACTGAGGCCAGGGAAAACTTAAATTCCCTGACTGCCTGCTGCCCAATGACAAGTCCTTGAAACAGGCAGAGGGACCTCCCTCTACGAGCTCAGCTGCCTCGAGGAGGACATCTTGGTGGGGGCAAAAGAGAACCTTAGCTTCTTCACATTATGCTAACCTCGAGGACCCTGCAAGTCTACTTCATCTCAAAGCCCCCATCGTACAGGCTGGCAATCACACGCCACGCTTGTGCTCGCCGAGATCCACGTGAGGGGTCTCGTGACTGAGGTTTCATGAAACGAGAAGAAACCCCCACCAATGTCTAGCCCCTCAAGGCCCTGGAACCTTGCTTCCAGAATTCCATGGAGACTTACTCTATCCCTAACGCCCTCCCAACCAGACACTACATAACGAGCGACCCGACACGACCCCAATGCGGCTCGCCCTGCCCGTGGGTCCCATCCCCGTGCTTTCATAAAATCACTCGTTTGCACCCAAGATTTCTTCACAAAGTCTTCCTTGGCCATTGACTCTGGAAACCACGAACCCCACATCACCCCAAAAGGTCACCACCTCCACCCTGGGTTTCCTACAACTCCAAATCCAGCAGGTGGCTCTCCCGCCGTCGTTCCTGCAGCGTGGTTAGGTGTCCTGGATCTGGTCCCACCCATCACCCTGGCCACTCTCCTGTGCCTGTCCATAGACTTCCTGGAGCTCTGCATCGTTCCCTCCGCATCAAAGGCAGGGACGGGGAACCTGGGTGGGCCTCAGTCGCTTACGCATCCCACTCTCAGTTTGGGCTCAGGATGGGATCTCAACAGTTTTGGACGTCGGAGCCTCCTATCGGATTTCAGCTGAGAGCCGGGAGCCTGTTTGGCTTCTCTTCCGGCCCCTCCCCCACTCACCCTGTCCTCCCTTTCAAAACAGTTAAGTTTCCTGAAACTTAAAAAACAGAAGAAATAAAGGCACGGACCATGGCTCTCCTACTGTGGGTGAACTTTATTTTTTCGAAACATGTACCTTCCCATGTACTTCCTAACACAGGAAAAGAAACTTGGTACTCGGGTCTGGGGGTGAATGCTGGTTCTCCCTGGGGTCCGTTCCTCCTCGTTCTCTATGTCTTCACAATAACTGATGTTGATGGTGTTGTGGATGCTGGGGTCTTCAGAGGTTCTCTCCAAGGACCCCAGGGAATATGTGCTGGAGGAGGAGGGGGAGGCTGACGTGGGGCTCCAGGAGTCGGCTGTGCTGGGTGTGCTCACTGTGGTCCCAGGGCTGGGTGGGCGACAGCCTGGCCATTCTGGCACCGCTAGAGGTATCAGGGGGTCTTCGTTTCCGTGAGTCCAAGGACTCAGTCCTTCGTCCTTTCCTGCATGTCCCCCTTTGCCCGATACCCGCTGGATGGATCTTAATCTGCTCCAAACCTTTTGATCTCTCAGTGCCATCAGCATCAGGACACCCTCTTGTCGCGAGTCCCCATGGACGTCCCAGCCGACCTCCCCAGCCTCAACTGGCTCCATCCCCGTCGCTAAGCAATAGAAAACCACCCCCAGGCTCCACACATCTGTGGAAGGCCGGGAGGATTCTTGGTGGACCAAGAGTCGAGGGGCAGAAGTGGGGATCTCCTCAAATGTGTGGACTTTGTAGCCCGCAAACTGGATGCTCAGGCCAATGCCCGTACTTGCTATCTTTAGGTCTTGATTAAAGAGCAGCTGCTCTAGGTCTAGGCCCTTGGGGAAAAGACCTTCTTGGTGGCCGTATTCCATCATACCTAGAAGTTGGCAGAGCTTATCAGCCACGCGGCCACGGTGGATGCACTCGTCCCCCAGCTGGTCTCCGATGACATGCTCTGATATCAGAACTAACATTTTGCTTGTGTTCACCACCTGAAGTGACTTCACAATGGGTGAATTCGATGTCCTCATTTTCTGAGCTTCACGCAGAAGTCCCTGGAGACCAGTGGAGTCCTTCAGACTTTTATGGATGAATGTCACATCCAGTTTGGGTAACATTTTCGACATGCCGCCCCCACCTAAGGTCTTGGGGCGGACGTCGTGGACCATGGGTGAAAGCCCACGAAACATGGTGACCTCCTTAACTACACTCAAACTACCAGACCTAACTACACGGATCCTAACTAACCTATAATCTACACTAACTACGCTAACGGACTAATATCAACAAGGCTAACCACGCTTACTAGGCTACACTAACAATACTACGCTCACTAACTATACCAACCAGATGAACAATACTAACAATACTACGCTCACTAACTATACCAACAAGATGAACAATACTAACAATACTACGCTCACTAACTATACCAACCAGATGAACAATACTAACTATACTACAATACTAATACTAAAGAAAGAAACAAATGAAAAAAACAAAGAGAATGAGGGAGAAAATGAAGAAAAGAGATGAAGAAAAAGGAAAGGTAGAAAGGGCAAAAAAAGCTAATACAAAAGAAAGAAACAAATGAAAGAAACACAAAGAAAACGAAGGGAGAAAAAGAAACAGATTAAAAACCCAAGATTTAAACAAAGGGCAAAGAAAAAAAGAAAGAGAAAAGAAACTGGAGGAAAAATGAGTAGAGAAAAGAGAGAACTGAAAAGAATATATGGACCAAACTACACAAAGCTAAGCAGAAACCAAACTAGCTAGGGTCAGCCGACAGGTCACCAAGGCTTCCTGGGCTATAGAGACCGAACAGCGGGCCAAGCCAGGGGCTTATAAAGGCAGGGCCTGCGGCTACCTCACAATGGTGCTTTATGAGGTCAGAGCAGGAAATGGGCCCATCATGCAATCATGGCCGGGATGTCTGCGACCACAGTGTTTCCTCCCTTTTTGTGCCCAAGACCCCTTTACTCAAAAAACATTAAAAGAAACAAAAAAGTTTCGCAGTGGGCTTTTTGTTTCTTGGTGTGGGCTTTTCAAGACTGGTATTTCCTTTGTTAGAAATGGAAACCTATAAGATGGGTCAGTGCCTTTTCACTTTGAGTTAAGAAAACGATCATTTTCAGCTTTTAGAGCCCTCGTAATGTCTAAAACTACTCCATTCCTGGTCTCAAAATGGGGCTACAACATATAGGGAAATGCTGTGTTGTGTAACACATGATAGGACTCATTATCAACAGCTATACAGCTCAAAGGAAAATTGCTTTCATCATCTTTTCACTGATACGGTCGTGAGCAGATGTCTCCCCAGAAACCTTGGAGGCCAGAAGGCAAGGGTTGACGGGCTCAAAGGCTTGAAGGGAAGAAGCTGTCCACCAAGAATTCTGCATTTGGGAAACGGTCCTTCACAAATGAGGAAGGGATGAAGACATTCCCGGAGAAACCAAAGCTGAAAGCCTTGCCCCGACCACGAAGCGGCCCTGCAGTGAACGGGATGCTTCGGGCTCAAACGAAAGGGCCCTGGACCGTCACTCAAAGCCTTCTGAAGACGTCGTCTCCGGCAAAAGTAAGGACACGGACAATGATACAAGCTAGTACTGTCAGGACTTTGGCTTGGAGCTCTCCTTTTTGTTCTCTACGTGAAGACACTGATATATTTAAAAACCTAGTCGGGGAGAGGGAGGGAGGAAAACCATGAGAGACTCTTGAATGCTGAGAACACACTGAGGGCGGACGGGGTGTGGGGGAGAGGGGAAGGGGGGTGATGGGCATGGGGGAGGGCACTTGTGGGGAGGAGCACTGGGGGTTATGTGGAAACCAACTTGACAATAAACTGTGAAAAATAAATAAATACATATAAAAAATAAAAACCCAATTATTCACCAATGCTTCTGGACACACGGTGCATAAAGATGTAAGTCTGTCATCAGGCTGAGCATCTCTGGACCTATTCCAAGCCTCGGTCCACAACGGATGGGCCACACCACAGACTGGACACGGCTGTGGGGGGAGGAGAATTAGCAAACGACCGAAAGCCCATCCTCAAGACATGGCTCAGGGTGCAGCTCAGAGAGCCAGAGAGACAGACACAGTGAAACGCCTATGAAATTAGAATCGGAACGCTATGCGAGGGAAGGGAGGTCGCTCTTGAAAAGGTGCCGCAGCGAGTCACAAGGGTTAGCAAACGAGTTCCAGGTAATTTACGACTCTGGGATGCTTGGGGTTCGACATACAACAGACAAATACAAACCGCAAAAGCTTCAAGCTCTCTCTCCAAGGGAGACTGCCCGGCCCAGAGACTCCCTTCACACCCGGATCTCCTCTCCAGGACCCTAGGATGTGTGCACCCGCAGCTAATGCCAGGCTGGCAGGTCGAGCTGGCGCACCAGCAGGACTGGCTGGCAAAACACACTGGGAGCCCCAGAGAGGCATGCCCTGCAGACCTGGCGAAGACCACTTTCCCCACCTCACCCTTCCCTCCCTCATCTCTGGTGTGCATGGGAAGGTGACGAAGATGTTTCTTCTGTGCTGTGATGGCACAGACACCACAGTGCACTTGTGGTTGCTGCGTCCTAGTTGGCTTTTCTTTTTTAATGCTAGTACTATTTCTTCGGGCTACCTTGGATCTCAGGCAAGGGAAACTCCAGTAACTTGAAGCTAACTATAGTCAAAGGTTGACGATATCTCCCTTTCCCTTGGGGGTGGCCAGGCCCTGCCTGCCTTCCGTCTGCCCAGTTCTGGCCGCGAACGCTCGGAGGGACAGCTCCACATGCTCCCCTGCGGGCCGCCTTCCTGCCTTGGTGCTGGCGCCCAGAGCTAGAGACCCATTTCTGACTGTCTGCGGGACGACTGTGGTCCCTGCCCTTGCTCCACTGTGCTCCTGCCGCTGCCCTGCGTGCAGCCCCTGTTCCCAGCCACCCCACCCCTGCGCCAGGCGGAGCTCATCTGGAGCCTGCTGCCAGGGGCAGTGACCCTCCCCTTCCCTGCAGGCGCCGCTGGGAGCCAGCACTGACTGCAGGTCCGCAGTGCCCACACCTTCCTGGCCTCGTCCTCAGGGCACACCCCCAGCTGTAGGGATTCAGGGGGAGTAGACACGGCCCCGTCCCCAATCCGCGGCCTTTCTGACTCAGGAGGCTGACACTCACATGCACCAGTGACGGACACAGTACACTGTTTTCTGGGACAGGAGCCGTGGGGCGAGCCAGGGAGAGTCCAGAAGAAGCCTGGAGAGCCAGAGGGCTTCCTTGAAAAGGTGAGGCCAAGGGTGTGCTATTTTTCCCGATGACGTCTGCAGCCTTGGGGGTCAGCATCCCAGAGAAAGACGCCTCCATGGGGACTGCTGAGTCTTTTGCTGCCATCTGGCAGCAAAGGAACTAATGGTCTGAGCTTCCTCTACCGCGTCCTGGATTGGAAGGGGTCTGGTTTCTTCAGGGCGACAGACACAGCCATGGTGGCCAGTCTGGGGCCCTGGCTCCTGTCCTGCTCCTCCCTCGAGAACCAGGGACACTGCGGTTGACCCAAAATAGCTCTATTTCTCCACCTCCCTGTATCCACACTCTTTGCACTGTGATGGGGCAGCTCCTCCCATCAGGAGGTGGTGTCTAGCTCCCGTTCTGAATCTGCGCTGGCTTCGTGACTTGCTCTGGCCGACAGGATGTGCTGGAAATGATGCTGTGCCAACTTCAGGCATAGGCCTCGACGAACCTTGTGACCTTGAGTGCCACCCTCTCTGGACCCTGCCACCACCATGTGCAGAAGCCTAGAGAGCCTCCTGGAAGAACGAGACACATGCAGCCCACTCACCACCACCCCTGGGGGCCACAGCCAACAGCCAGCACGAAATCCACTGACCCCTGCATTGACCACACATGTCTGAGGGAGCCCAGAAGACCTGCCCGACCAGCTAGCTGCTCAGCTAAGTGAACAGTTGGAGTAAACTGCCACATTTTGGAGTGGTTCTTATGCAGCAGAAACTAGCTGATACAGGCACCCCACCATTCTGGGCATGCAGGGTTCAGAACGCACAGGTTGCAGGATTTGCACGCAGGGGCCCTGACTGGCCTCGGCACCTGCACCGGGCCCTCATGTTTGCTGTTCCCCGGGCTCTGCTCTACTGACTGGAGCTGCAGCCACCACACTTACCACTAAGGTGTGGCCTGTCTGGCAGTGACTGTGTCTTAGCCATCTGGCCTCCTCTACGGTTTCCTGGCCCTACTCAGAGCCTCCCGGCTGCTTTCCATGACACTCCAGGTGAAACCCAAATGCCTCACCAACCCACACGGTGCCCCCTATCCCCACCTCGCTCCCAGCTTTGTGCATCTCACTGCATTTCAGACACACCTACCTCCAACCCACAAGACCCAACCTGACCATAGATCATTGTCACGGAACGGCATGTGTCACTCTCCGCACACTCCTGTCTTGAGGCACCCGTAGAAAGCTGCTCCCTGACGCACAAGAGGCTTCACAAAGTACCGTCTCCCTGGGGCTCCTGCGGTCTGAAATCCCTGAAATGAGGACCACCAGTTGGGGCCTTTCCCAGAATTTCTAGAGCCTACAAAAGACAGAATTCTCTAACTGGAGCTGGGACTCCCCTGAAGCAAACAAGAGAAACAACAGCTGGCCTGGGCTGGCCTTGGAAGCTGGGGAGGGCCTCTTCCAGGCGCGAGGAGGCCAGGGCAGGCCCAGACCCACCATGGACCTGGGACGCGGGGATAAAGCTCTTCTACATTCCATGAACGACCCCGTGGCACCAGGGCCCTGTGGCACCAGGGTCTGAGACCAATTGCCAGGAGGCAGAGTTCGAGCCCGCTCGGGGTCCGATGGGACCATGCTGTGACGCCGGGAAGAGCACGGAGTTTGGTGTCAGACCTCCTGGGGTCAAATCCCAGCTCATTCCATCACTGACCTGCTGCATGACCCCGGGCTAGCCTCCTAAGGGCTCTGAAACGAAGCTTACTCATGTAGAAGATGAGTGTAGAAACAGTGTCTCCTTCCTGGGTGGTGAGGACCCCATGGAACGCTCAAACCAGGGCCCGGCACATCACGAGTGCTGCGGAAGGGAGTTGCATTAACATCATCAGAGGCCATGACTCTGCGTCCCTAAGAACAAGCGTGGAGACTTCTGTACAAGGACTCCACTCTCTTCTAGGCTCGAGGGTGCTGGGGTATGGTTCCCAGGGCTCTCCCTTCACCTACCGGACATTTACTTCGGAAACAATATTTTTGAACATTTCTTTATCTTTGAGAGAGACAGAGACACAATGAGGTCTGGTAGGGGCAGAGAGAGAGGGAGACACAGAATGTGAAAACAGGCTCCAGGCAGCCAGAAACCCAGGCAGGAGCTCATCATCACCCTCCAGAGCAGAGAGTCCCACAAGGGGCCCCGTTGCGCCAGGTCCAACCAGCTCTCTCAGGCGGGAGGATAGCGTCCGTCACCGCCGACTATGCCTGCCCGGGGCGGCGGGCCTTCGCTCCTGTGCTCCCTCCTGCCCGCCGCACACCCCCTTTTCCACGTCTTATGGTCCCAGCTCACCAGACTCCTCCTTGATTGTTCTGCTCCCTCTCCCTCCCCCCACCCAGTGAGGTTGACGTCCCTTCCTAAAGACATCTACGACACACACATCAGCATGTTCAAGGAGAACTTGTGTTCTACAGTGTCTGTGGGTGTCTGTCCCCTCCAGTGTGTCCGTCCCCTCCAGTGTGGGGAGCACAACAGGGTCCACCGTGCAACTGGCATGAAAAGAATTCCATGAGAAACAACCACAATTCCTCTGAATAAACGGGCTTCTCTAAGACCTGTCCACCTACTCTCGAAGCCTCACAGCCATGGTAGTTGGTGGTTGGGAAATGGCACCTCACTCCCTATGCCAACAACAAGAAAATCAAGGGACACAAAGGGGAACAGCTTTACCGGCATCACTGCCCACCTTCCCACCTTCTGGGAGGCTGGGAAGCTTTTCTGCCATGTTCCATCAGGGCCCTGAAACCTTGGTCCTGTGGGCAAACCCCTCATTTCCTCAGAGCAGGGGACTGCTGTGTGACCACGGCCCTGAGTCACGGAGCATCTGGTGTCCTCCTGGGACCTGAAGTTTCTTTTGCTAACAATATCGTACTGAGAGACATGATACCCAGGGACATGGCGCCTCAGTGATTCACCTCTCTTTCGATTCGTTCACCTTATGCAAATGGGAAAGGGCTGTGTTCACAGGAAGCCTTGATGTACGAGAAAGAGCCGGGGCGGGTTCTTAGAAAAATAAGGCCAAAACTGAAGGTATCCACACTTATCCAATGAGCACAATGGAGACAAAGAGGTCTCCTGCTACTTTGTCCTGGAGCAAAGCTGCCAGCACAAGCCCACACGTGGCCCGCCACACCCTCAGGTCAGTCTGCCATGGACACCCACTGTGTGAAAGGGCCTGGAACCTGAAATGGTCTTCATCACTATCCGTCGTCTCCCAAGAAGCAAACACCACGAGCTTGCAAAGGCACTGAAACAGGAATGCTCCCTTGTGTTCCCAGGGATACAGACAGAGGCCGCCTATTTACTTCTGGTTCCAACTTGTCCTGGGGTCACGCTCTTTCAAGCCCTGGAAATGTGGGCACCGCTTCTGGCTCTACAATCCCTCCACCAGATGCCCCCATCTCCCACTCTCCTAGGATGTTCCCCCCTCCTCCCCGCCAATCTGCACAACTCCAAATCCTCCTCCAAAACATCTCTGACTCCCCCTCTACCAGGCAGTCTCTTGGTTTCTCGTTGGCCTCTTTAGATTTATTTCCTGCTAGAATGATCAAAATGGGTTCCAATGCTGCTGCTCGCACACTTGTCTCCCTGTGATGGAGAACGTTGTGGGAGCAGGGTCATGGATGCATTCTGAAAAGAGACCAAAAATCCTTTCCTGAGTCCTTCACAACTAGGCCAAGACCTCACTGGTGAGTGACTCTCAACTCTCCAGAAACGGAGTAAAGAACTTTCCAAGGACAGAGAGTCACAGACAAATGTTCTCAGCGGGAGGGAGCAACTTGTGAAAGTGCTGAAAGGCCAGGGGTGTATTAGCAAAGCAAGAGGGCGATGAGCCAGATGTTCACAAGGTACCTGTATCCGTTAGGCAGGATGGACTATGCTGCGTAACACATAATTGCCCAAATCTCGGTGGCCTATGATAAAGTTTATTTATGTCTCAGGCTACATGGCCATGTGGCTCTCCCTCATCTCCTCTCCCCTCTGGACTGAGGCTGACGGAGCAGTGTCTTTCTGGAATATTGCCATTGTTGGGAAGAAGGGAAAGAAAACTGGGAAATCACTCACAGGTTCATAAAGAGTATGTTCACATCTGTGTTGGCAGCTCACCAGCCCCACTGCCACGCTCGGGGACAACATCGGCAGTGCTGTAGAAACCTCCAACCGAGCTGGCACGGCGCCACAGGGCACTGAGTGTGGGGCAATGGCAACCCAGTCCCACACCGGGCTCAAGATTCTGATGTCTTTCCTGGGATCGATGGAATCTGCTGAATCAAGTATTCATTTCTAACAAATCCCTCGGGCTACAATGAGAGAACAACAGTGGAAAGGGGCGTCTACAGAGAGCGTCCTCTCCTCTCCTCCGTGTGGCCTCCCTCCCTAAGCTTCCTTTCCAGAGTTCCAGGCTTGACTTTCAGTGGTGGGAGGGCTTGGGATTCCCAAACACTTCCAAAGAGAATTTCGGTCGCAGCAGCAGTAGGCAGCCTTACAGGCACTTGGAGCCTTGGGGGCCACACAGGCACAGAAAGCCGCAGGTGCCCCTCTGCCCTGGGTGCTCTCATTCGCCAAGAGGAACATTCAGACACAGAATTGTCGGGTCCTGGACTTGGCTCTGAGCACCACGGACAGCGACCGGGGTGCTGCCCAAGGCACCAGAGGGAGCGGGGTGGTCACTGTCCCTGCTGCTCACAGGCTGACTCACAGCCACAGAGGCTGGTTCTCAGACCCAGCACAGGGCGCCAGAGCCCAGAGGGCGCCAGGGTCTCAGCTTTCCCAGTGCCTCATTTTGCAGATAAGAAAGCACCAGTTCTATTTAGAGAGATCAAATGAAAGGAAACAAACTTAAAATGTTAGACACATAATAATAAGGGCTTGCTTCTTCTTTTGCTTTCAGACTCTTCCTTTAACCTCAAAATTTCAAAATAACAATAAGTTTTCTAAAGTTTGTTATATGCATAGAAACTATGCCCTTCAGTAGTAAGGGCTAAAGGGCTACGATATATGCAACCTACTCCCAAGAGGTTCAAAAATAAATTGTGTGTGTGTATACATATATTCTGAATAATAAAGCAAATCAGCAAAAAAAAAGAAAAAAAAGAAAGCACAAGTCCAGAGAAGGGAAAGAATTTCCTCAGGGTCACACACTGAGTGGCACCTAGGGACTGGAAGCTAGCCTCTAGATGCTTGATTGGACAAAACGCATTTCCTTGAAACACTCCCAGGTTTTGCCCCTAGAAACCCAGAATACTTGGGCCCTGAAAACTCACAGTGGCACACAGTAGGTACTCCGTGGACACTGGCTGACTGAATAAATGGTTATGCTGAGACGCCAAAACACAAATGTGGAACCTGGGCATGGGCCCCGAATCCTGAATTCAAACAGGAAGTCTCGTTCCTTTGGGGTATGGGTCAAAGGGTATGGAAGGAAGCGGGGGGGGGGGAAGGGAAGAAGTGCTGCCAGGAAGACACAGGGGTGCAGGAAGAGGAGAAGAGCAGGTACGACCCAGAACAGTAAGCAAAGAGGAACACAGCCACTGGACACTCACCTCTGTGCTCCCGGACTTCCCACAATCTCCCTCCCAATACAGCAGATTAAACAGTTCAGGGGTTTCCTCAGGAAGGGTGATCACTTGACCTCAATCTGGCCAATCGGCATATTCCGCCCTCCCTGGCCACGGTGTTTGCCTTGGGACTACGCATGTGACAGCAGGTCCCAGTGGGCCCAGACCTTAGGGCTGGAATCCTAGGGAATGAGAGGTTCTTTTTCTGTTGGGACACTGACAGCCGTGACAGTTGGTGGCCATCTTGGTTTCCTAATGAAAAAGCCCAGCTGAGTAGGACACCAGCACAGAGGAGAGGAAGCAAAGCCAAGAGGTCCAGAAAGATGATTCCTGCGGATGTCCTCAAGGACCCAGGTACACCCTTGCCTGAAACAGTCAGCTCTTATGTTTCTTAGGCACACAAACCATTCTCTCCGGCATCGTTTGATAGCTTGTTTAGGTTGCTTTGAGTTTTCTGTCACTCACTGGCTATTAAAACCAAAACCAAAAAAATCTCACTTTGAATTCTTCCTTGCAGTTGTCTAAATGGAGCATCCTGGAATGGGACAGTATGGATTTAGGCTAGCATCAAGGAAGACTTTTAGATAACGCTGCAAACCTCCAAAATACCCTGGAAATCCAAATGGATTCAAACTATATCTGCTGGGGGCCGGATGTAGTCTGGGCCACTCACATTACCCAAATTCACCCTCATGGAATTGACCCTGTTAAGGTAGCTACTGATGACCTCACTTTAGGGGACACGAAGGAGGCTCAGAGAAGGGAGGTGACAGGGCTGTAGTCTGGAAGTGTGGAGCCGGATAGCAAACCCAGATGCTGCTGTATGTCTCCTAGGAACCCTCTTGGTGTAGCCCATCCATGTGGTAGGGCAGCGGCACCACGCCCGGCACACTGTGGGGGCATGAGGCTTCTTAACCATCCTGTGGCCAATAGAAGACTCAGGGAAGCAATCTGCACGGAAGGCAGGCATGGGACCTTGTTTCCCGAGCACTACTACACCTTCCCAGCTCCCCGAGGACCAGAGTCCCTCTTTCCCTTGCTTTCCTTGGCAGAGTCCTGCTCATGTGACCACAGGACAGTCCCCATTTACAGCCGGCATCGGGAGCTGCTACAAGGGAGGCCAAGAGCCTTCACCCCTCCACCATGCCTGGGGACATCTCGATGCCTGGACCCTGGGGAACCTTATGTCCTACCTGCACACCCCAGGGCTTTTCCAGAACATGCTGAGAATCTCACTCAGTTTGGAATGGGGATGTACCGGTCACTGCACTTTCCACGTCTCACTCATGCACTCCTTTGTCTGCACAGCGGCCTCCCGGGCCTGCTGCAGGAGAAGCCGAGCTGGCAAGAAATCAGCAGCTTAGCGCTGGAAGGCACACACGAGGCAAGAGCTCACGGCTAGGTATTCTGTGTAGAAAAGACCCACGCCTTACACGGAAGAGGCTCTAGAAGCCCTCTGGGTCTAGAAGCGGTGCTTAGGCCTAAGGGAATTAGAAGAATTCCTGATGGTCAGAGGCTCTGACTCGGGGAAGGTGGGTGTGGTGAGGTCCCTGCCGTGACCTGAAGGCCCACTGCGTGCAGCCTCAGGTTGCCCAGGGAGGAAAAGGCAGAGGCCTGTCCCAGAGGTGTTCATAGACCAAACATGAATGGGCCAACCAGACAGACAGAGCAGCACAGTCGCGATCTGCTCTCGTGGGTGCTGAGTGGAGGGACAGGGCCAGAGATCCAAGTCGGCTGGGGAACTAGGTAAGAACAGAGACATTTTAACGGACACTAGAAGGCTGCATCAGTGGGAGATGTCTGTCTCGAGTGACAGAAAACCCTACCAAGAGAGACTAAACTGCGAAGGCATCTCACCGTGAATGTTTGATGATGGTGTGAGAGACGGGAGGTTCGGAGGAGGTCTGCTGGCTCACAACGTCCTCAGTGACTCAGTGCCACCCGCCTCTCTATCTACCATTAGCAGGATATTGCTGTCGCTCCTTGACGGTTGCAGGGTGGCTGCCTCCACTCCAGCCATCACACCTGCAGAGCTAGCACTCAAGGCGGAAGCAAGGGGGCACCTTCTCAAACACGGCCCACGTCTACGCAGGAAGGAGAATCCCTCACAGACGCCCCCAGTGACGACCTCTCCTACCTCATGGGCCTCCTTGGTCTTCAGGGCCTTCTGGGCCTTGCCCCACCCACCCAGCCTCTCCCCCAGGGGTCCCTCCACCCCCCATCCACCACATCAGGGGAAAGTAAGGTCATGCACATGCTTGGCGCTTCTTGTCCAGATGGGGGTCTCAATGTCACATCCAGCTCACACTCCGACAGAGCCTGAGGTGGGGACAGGGTGTGAGTATTCTTCCGTACGCTCATTTATTCAAAAACTCCTGGTGCCTACTTTGCCGGGTAGTTGCAGTGGAGTCAGGAGAGGGTAGATGAACACAGGCGAGCCATAAAATGCACATTCAGGGCACACAAGGAAGAGGGGATGAGTATAAGCCAGGATGACTGCCCCTTTGTGCAGATGAGGAAAATGAGGCATGGAGACTTAAGGCCACTGCCTCAGATCACAGAGTCCAGACCCTCTGGCTCTAGCATGCCGGTTCCTGGATAGGGCCTGCCCTGGGCATCCTGGGCCTCGACTTACCCCTCACCTCAACACATGGCCTTAACTGAGCTTGTCAAGGCAGAGACCATCACGTTTCGTTCACAGGTTCCAGATGCCTCACACAGCTGGGCCCAGCGAGTCCGCTCTGTAAACACATGCCGACCTGACCCAAAGGCACCCATTTCCACCTGAAGCCACTGAAGAGAATAGGCTGAGTTCAACAGAGTGATAACACAGACTCGGGAAATGAGCTGGAAAAGTGAAACCAAGGATGACCAAATGAACACAACAGTGTGTTCTCGAGGAAAAGCTAACATTCCACACTAATAATTACGACACACGCAGCCCTCCTTGATCACAGGGCCTTTGCCCTTGCTCTTCTCGCAACCTGGAACTCTGCCCAGCACATCGCTTGCTCCCTAAACACCTTTAGGAATTGGCTCCAGCGTCCTACCTGACTTTACTGTTCTCCACTGTATCACCACCACCTTAGTTTCCATATATGTATACTATTATTTTCTGCGTCTCTCCCACTAGGACCGTTGGCGACATGAGACTGGAGAGCCCTGACGGCTCAGTCACTGCTGTGCCAGGTGTCTGGAACCAGCCCGACAGGCGAGAGCCTCAGTGAACGTGCCCCAGGTGAGTGAATGTTGCAGACCAGAGAAAAATGACCTAGGTGGTTCTAAGGGCAGTTGATTCACTGTTATTGAGCCCCTACTAAGTGCCTGGCACTGACCTAGCCTGAGACGCAGCAATGAATGACATAAAACAAAACACAAACAACCAAACCAAACAAACCCAGACACCTCTGCCCCCTCCTCCTGGGGCGAAGACACAGTGGAGGGAAGGTAGTGGGCACAGCACGTTAGAAGGGAGCCGTGCAGCAGGGGAAACACAGGACTCAGGAAGCTCAGAGGAGCCTGCGTGGGGCTGGGGGACCTGGGCGCAGTCAGGGCAGGGGTGGGGGAGCAGTGGAGGGAGAAGAGATTCCACAGGATCTCATGCTGACTGTGAAGAGGTTTCCTCCAGAGGGGGGCTCCGAGCAGGCTTGGGGCCCTGAATACCCCGAAGGGATGACGTGGGTCATGGCAAGGGAGACTAGGGGTGGGTGGCCCTGTCCCTGGAGGATGGGAAGGCGGGGCTGGTTCCTCTGAGGAGGTCACACTTGAGATGAGGCCAGCATGCGCCTCTCTGACTGACATGACTTGTTCGGAGTCACTCTGACTTGGCCTCTCTGGCTTGTCACCACCTCCTCCCGCCCCCGGGAAGAATCCTCCTTCTAGGGGCCCAAGGTCAAAGAGAAACCAACCAAACCAGAGCCCACACCCACCTCGTCCTTTCTGTGTCAGGCTCTGCTCTTCCGGGCCACTGTGTAGCTGCTGAAATCACCCCAGGGCCAGGTACCAGGTCATTTGGGACAGCCCCCGGCCCCAGAGTCCTGAAAGTATCCACACTAGCCAGTCCTAAGCCCTGCCTCGCTTGTTTCCTCCTGCAGAAACCACCGTAAAGGCGCCTGTCACCACTGTCCCTCCTCCTGGGGATTCCTCATGGGCCCCGCACCCCGCACGGTGCGGCACGCCCCTACCTCTCGGGAACCGTGAGTAACAGACTGTTTTCAAAGGCATCGTCTCCTGATCTGCAGGCTTTTCTGAGCTTCAGATCCTACCCGCATACACTTTATTTGAATGCAACGCCGCCAGGCTGTGCAGACAAGAGTCAATCGAGAAATGGACTGTATAACTTATTGCAACATCTCCAGCAAAGTTCATGTTACTAGAAGTCTTCCCCCCCTGTAAAATGGCAGGTTCTGGAAGAGCGGAGGGCATATAGGAAAGGATACTGAGCAGACCACACACCTGGGATGTCCTCAGGATCTGTCTCCCCAGACCGAGAACTCAGAGCCAGTCTTCACCGAGTCCTGGGCTCTACCACCTGTGTGCGCTCTCTGGCTGGTTTTTCATATTCGCCTTTGAAGCCTCTCCGCTTAGCAGAGAACTTGTCGGCTCCAAACTCATCTTTCTAACAAGAATCAAGTGACGTCGTGCACGAGTCGGCCTGTGGCCGGAGTTATTGACTCAATCCGCAGCTATTAGCAGGGCAAGAGTCAGCACAGCCTATTTCAACCCCAGCCGCCTCTCTGGGAGAGGGCGGGAATGGGCGAGTGTGGGAGGAAGGAAGGAGAGGTGGTCCCTGGAAGATACTCGCTGGGCTCTGTATGCTGGGAGCGTGGATCTCCTGCGTGTCCAGAGAAGCGCCTGGAGAGGGGAGGGCTGGAGCTGAATCTGGCGCTCACCCCATGGAAGGGAGGGCTGAGAATTTCAGAGGGCTGTGCTTCTGGGAGCAGCCTGACCCTATGGAACCCCACAGCGTAGTTGGCCCCGAGACTGCCGTCCTGGTTACGACAGGGTTCAGCTGCTGTCACAGAGGTCCCACGCGTGAGTTTGCATCTCTCTCCTGCTTGGTCCAGAGGCCGACAGTCCAGGGCGGGCCTGGCAGCTGCTCCAGGAAGCCCCTCTGCCTGTCAACCCGGGAGTCGCCCTGGTCCACACAGGCCACGATGGGGCTCGCGTTCCCAGCAGCAGGACAGGGAGAGAAGCACGAAGGGCCCGATGCTCTCTGCTGGGAGGCATTCCAGAAGTCCTACTCAATTCCCTTCCCATCCAGGGGTGGGGGGGAGCTGCTCACACAACCAGCCCTGCCGCAGAGGATGCTGGGAACGCTGCAGTCCTGGGCGGCCATGTGCACAGTTCAAAGTCAGGTCTCTGGGCACTCGGAGAAGTGGTTAATGCCACTGGGAGCCACAAGGGCTTCTCTGCCGCATCCCTTTTTTTTGTTTGTTTTATTTATTTCTAGGAGAGAGAGAGACAGCGTGAGCAGGGGAAGGTCAGAGAGAGATGGAGTCACACACTGAAACAGGTTCCAGGCTCTGAGCTGGCAGTCAGCACAGAGCCCGACACGGGGCTCGAACCCACAAACCGCGAGACCATGACCTAAGTGAAAGTCGGACGCTCAATTGACTAAGCCACCCAGGCGCCCCATGCCGCATCCCTTTTAATGATCTCTCCCGGCACGGACCACTCTCTACCCTGAGCTCCTATTTTATGAGTCTGATCTTCACACAAACTTCAGGAAGTAATTCATACTTCAGGAGCCAGTTGAAAATCCACCAGCGGTGTCAAATCACCGACGGGCTCCGTGACTGTCTCACGGCTCCCCACCCAGACCCCACTGTGCATGTGCAGCCAAGGGTGTCTTGGGTAGTGGAAGTTGTCTTGTGGGTCCCTGCTCAGGGGACTCCTAAGCCACCTTGGGGGCCCACACCCACGCCACTTCCTTTCCTTGATTTTGATGCTGTCGTTTTTGATGCTGGTCTCTTCAGAGGTCCGCTTAAAGGACCCCAGGGAGAATGCGCAGGAGCTGGAGGGGGAGGCTGCGGTGGGGCTCCAGGAGTCGGTTGCGCTTCCTGTGCTAACTGTGGTCCCAGGGCTGGGTGGGCGACAGCCTGGCCATTTTGCCACCACTAGAGGTCAGGGGGTCTTCGTTTCCATAAGGCCACGGACGGAGTCCCTCCTCCTGCCCTGCATGTCCCCTTTTGCCCAATACCCACAGGATGCATCTCAATGAGCTCAAAACGTTTCGATCTCTGAGGGCTATCAGGACAAGGACACCCTCTTGTCGCGAGTCCCCAAGGACGTCCCAGCAGACCTCCCCCGCCTCAATTGGCTCCATCCCCATGGCTAAGCAGGAGAAAAACTACCCCCAGGCTCCACACATCTGTGGAAGGCCCAGAGGATTCCTGGTGGATGAACAGTTGAGGGGCAGAAGAAGTGGGGCTCTCCTCAAATGTGTGGACTTTCTAGCCCACAAACTGGATGCTCAGGGCAGTGCCCGGGCATACTATCTTCAGGTCATGATAAAAGAACAGCTGCTCTAGCTCTATGTCCTTGGGGAAAATATCTTCTTGGTGACCGTATTCCACAATGGCTACAAGTTGGCAGAGCTTATCAGCCATGCGGCCACGGTGGATGCCCTCATCCTCAGGCTGGTCTCTGATGACATGCTCTGATATGAGAACTAACAGTTTGCTGTGCTGATCACCTGAAGTGCCTTGACAATGGGTGAATTAGATGTCCTCATTTTCTGAGCTTCACAGAGAAGTCCCAGGAGACCAGTGGAGTCCTTCTGTGTTTTGTGGATGGATGTCACATCCATTTTTGGTACCATTTTGGACATGCCTTCTAACCTGTCAGGGCTGGATGCGGGCTGATGTCACACGCGCAGGTTCCACTGCTTGGCCCTGACTCGGGTTCCACGCTGAAATCCCCTCAGTGGCCCTGAAGCCTTCTCCGACTGTCAAGGGCATCCCAGACTAAAGGGACACATCTGCCCTCCCCACCCTGGCACTCGAGAGCCCCCAAGGCTAACAGCATTAGACCAGAGCATGGGGGCTGCCCAGGGGCCTGGCACCCTGCCCAGCGCCACCTTGGGGCTTCTCACCTTTCTCCCGAGAATGGGATCCTCAGCACCCCGTGACCCCAACTACGAAAGGGAACCCCTCACTTCTCCTGAAATTACATGACTGATGTTCATGATGTTGCAAAATCGCTTGAAAAGGAATCATTCTAGTAATAATAATAGTTTTTTAATTTTACTTTATTATTACTATTGTGACAACTAACATTCGCTCAGCCAGTCCCACAGACCAGGCCCCACTCCAATCACTATACACTCACTGACTCATTTAAGCCTCATGATGTCCCAGGAGGCAGGCGGTACTTTGACTCCATCAAAGGTCTCCGCTTTCTGGGGCTTCTCTGTTCTAACTGCAGAAGGAACACACGCTCACTGGAGCAAACAGAACTTTCCAGAGGTGTGGAAGAGCACCTCCACAGTGTGCCCTGTGCCGCCACTCACCCCCTTCCATCCCTGTCTACGGCACTCCCCTGGCCTAACCAAGGAGACTGGTTCAGGGACATAGTCTGCGCATATAGGGCCAACCCTTTCGATTGGAATCCACTGCAGAGAATTCTGAGGGGTGCGCACAGTCCCATGGTCCACGGGACCCGATCTTCTTCCTGGGCCTCCTTGTCCACATAGGGCACCGATCATGCGTCACGTACCAGTCCACGTTCGGGCCAGCCACTGGTCACTCTCGTGTGCCTGTCCCCGGTCTTCCTGGGGCTCTGCATCTTTCCCTCCGCTTCAAAGCAGGGACAGGGAACCTGGGTTGGCCTCAGGTGCCCCTCTCTTTCAAAACAGTTATTTAAGTTTCCTGAAACTTAAAAAACAAAGGAAAATAAGGGCACGGACCACGGCTCTCTTGCTCTGGGTAAACTTTATTTTTTTGAAAGTATTTCTTTACGTGGGAAAATAAGTTTCTATTCGGTCTGGGGTGGAATGCTGGTTCTCCCTGGGGTCCATTCCTCCTCGTTTTCTCGTGTGATGCCGTCGTTTTTGATGCTGGTCTCTTCAGAGGTCCTCTTAAAGGACCCCAGGGAGAATGTGCTTGAGCCCGAGGACGAGGCTGAGGTGGAGCTCCAGGAGTTGGTTGCGCTTCCTGTGCTGACTGTGGTCCCAGGGCTGGGTGTGCGACAGCCTGTCCATTTGGCCATCTCTACAAGTGTCAGGGGGGCTTCGATTCCATGGTTAACATAAGGCCACGGACGGGGTCCTCCCTCCTGCCCTGCATTTACTCCTTTGCCCTTTACCCGTTGAATGCAGATGCGGGTGCCCGATGAGGTGCCGAGGCTTCGGGGGGTGGGGTGGGGAGGGAGCGCGCAGGGCGACAATGCTCAAGCTTTCTGCTCCTAGGCTGGACTGGGCCGCAGGGGGGCTCCTAGGGCTCTGTGGGAAATAGGCTGGAGCTTGAGGAGGGAGCCCCAGGCATTCACTGGGGCTCTGGCTCTGTGTGCTGATCCTGGACTCTAGGCCGAGGGGGAGACTGTCTGGCACTTTTACCTTCCTCTTGGTTTCCTGGTCGCCGTTGGGCTGCTGTTCCCTTTAAAGAATTCGGCAGTGAGAGAGGGCTCACCGCAGTCCTTTGTACCGCCTCTGTCAGTCCCTGTAGACTCTCCTAGGTTGGGGTAGGACTGTGGCTCTTGGAGTCAGCAGAAAGGAAGGGCCTCACCCTGATGGTGTGGCCTCCACCCTGTGTTTCCCACAAGCCCAAATCCAGCAGGTGGCTATCCCGCCCTCATTCCTGCAGCGTGCTGAGCTGTCTTGGATCTCGTCCCACCCATCGTCCTGGCCACTCTCCTGAGCCTGTCTCCAGGCTTCCTGGAGTTCTGCATCGTTCCCTCCACTTCGAAGGCAGGGACGGGGCACCCGGGTGGGCCTCAGCCGCTTCAGCGTCCCACTCTCAGTTTGGGCTCACGTTGGGATCTCAACAGTGTTGGACGTAGGAGCCTCCCATTGGATCTCAGCCGAGAGCCTGGAGACTGCTTGGGTTCTCTTCTGGCCCATCCCCTAGTCGCCCTGTCCCTCTCTTTCAGAGCAAATCATTATTTAAGTTTCCTGAAACTTACAAAGCAAAAGAAAAGAAAGGCACGGTCCATGGCTCTCTTACTCTGGATTCACTTTCTTTTTAAAAAATAGTTTCTTTAAATTAAATAGGAGTTTTTGGATTTGGTATTGGGGTTCGATGCTCATTCTCCCTTAGGTCCACTCCTCATCTTCTTGGTCTTCCTGTAGGTTTATTTTTATTGTGTCGTCGCTGCTTATTAGTGTCACCTCGGAGGTCTTACAGGTCCCCAGGGAGACTATGGAGCTCGAGGGGGAGCTGGGATGGGCCTCAGGAGTGGGCTGCTCTCAGTGTGGTGATCCTGGCCTCTAGGCTGGCGGGGAGACGGCATGGCCATTTTGCCATCAGCTGAGGAAACCGGGGTCTTCATTTCATGGGGGATCTCAGTGTAAGGCCACGGACTGGGTCTTTCCTCCTCCTCCATAGTTTCGCCGTTTTCCTTTACCTGGGACTTGAACTGTTCTCTGTGTCCTGGTTGGACGGTACTCAACGTGCTCCACACGTTTTGATCCTTGAGCGACATCAACATCAGGACTCTGTGTTCGCTGCCTGGCATTTGTCATTGAAGGACCCCGAGGAAGTCCCAGAAGACGTCCCCGTCAAACGGCTCGAACGCAGTGAGCGAGCAGTACCAAATCACACCCAGGCTCCACACGTCTGTGGGAGGCAATGAATCCTCTTGGTGCAGGAAGCGTCGCGGGACGGCAGAAGGGGGGCTCTCCCGGAACGTGTGCAGTTTGGAGCCCACAAAGCCTGTGCGTGCTCCCTTCAGCTCGCTGTCCAAAAGCAGGTTCTCCAGCTTCAGATCCCTGCGGGAGAGACCACGGTGTCGGTGGCAGCACTCGATAATGGATGGCAGCTGGCAGAACTTGTCTGGAACGTCCTCTGCCATGCGGCCACAGTGTGTGCTGGCGTCATCCAGGTGGTCTCGACTTACGTGTTCTGAAAGGAGGACTGACATCCCGCTGGTGTTCATCACCTCAAGCGACGTTTCAATACTTGAGTGATTCGACATTTTCACATTCTGGGCAAAAGATAAAGACCTTGGAGGCCGGTGGAATCCTGTTGGGTTTTCCTGATGAACTTCCATCCATCTTCTCCCTGTTTAGGATGTCCTGGGCCACCATCTTGGAGAAGCTTCCCTCACCTAAGGTCTTGGGGAGCACAGAAACATGGGTCACCTTACCCTCAAGGATGATGGGCAAAAACCCCTCAAGCACGGAGGGGAAAGGCCCTGCTACATGGCGGGGGAAAGCCCCTAGAAGATGGTGGGGGAAAGCCCCTGGTGCATGGTGGGGGAAAGGCCATGCAGCATGGTGGTGGAATGCCCCTGGTGCATGGTGGGGGAAAGCCCTGCAGCATGGCGACTTGCTAACTGCACTCATACTAACTAGCAGTGGGAACTACACGGATCCTAAATAACAGTACTAATCATAATGATTCAAAATAACACGGCAAACGACACTAACTATGCTGACCAACGAACCGATATAAAATGTGCTCATACCAACAAGGCTAACTATGAGGAAGGGGCTTGGTTCACTCAGTGTAGCGACGAATTTCTTCACGGAGGAAACAACACTCATGCAGATAACCTGGGCTTCCGTTGGTCTGTTTGTTGATGGCAGCTTGGGGATCTTTGAATAAAACCAGCCATGTTTTTGGTGGACAATGGGAAGTGACAAGTTGTCTGCAACTTCATCCCTCCGGGCTGTAGTCTCCCAAACAAGGCTGTCTTTTTTTTTTCTTCTCTTTATTTTGGCAACGATCCTGGACCACAATATTCATTTGACTCCTGAGAAAAATGACCGAATTTATGGATCCATAAAGTGTAATCCCATCATGCAATTAGCTGTGTTTTGTAAAAGGGAGATATTAGGAGATTGGGCCTTTGAGATTTTGCTTGCATCCTTTTGTGTAATTGTACATGTGTCTATGGATGCTGTCAGTATGAGACACTTTCTCTACCTCCAGGTGGGTTTGCTAAAAGTAAGTTGGAAAAAGGCTCTACTTAGCCGGTTTCAAGGCAAGTGCTTGTAAAGAAGTGCGCGATCTAAAACTCAGAGAGAACCTATAAAACATTAAAAAAAAAAAAAAGGGGGGGGGCCTGGGTGGCTTACTCGGTTAAGAGCCCGACTTTCCCTTAGGTCATGATCTCGCGGTTCGTGGGTTCGGGCCCCGCGTCGGGCTCTGTGCTGACTGCCAGCTCAGAGCCTGGAACCTGTATCAGTCTGTGACTCCCTCTCTCTCTGACCCTCCCCTGCTCACGCTGTCTCTCTCTCTCTCTTTCTCCTAGAAATAAATAAAACATTAAAAAAAATTAAGAAAAAAATGAAAAAAAAATGAAAAAAAAAAATAAAACTCAGAGAGAAACTCACCCTGTTGCCTTTCGAGTTCATGTTGTGATCTTCGACAATATTTTGTAAGAAAGCTAATTTCACGGTGTTTGTTTAATTAAAATGGACATCTATCTTTAGAATCGCCAACAGGAAATAGAATAGTTTTATTCCACTGGTGTTACTGAAAGTCAAAGCAGCTATTCGTGTCACTACTGTCACAAAATGGGACAGAGAAGACAAAGCCTTCAAAGCCTTGTCTCACGGCTCCAGAAGCTTTATGGGCAAGCAAAGGACAGACAGACAGATGTAAACAACTGTAAGAAATGGAATGAAGACAACTTGAACTATTAAGGGAGACAGCTCTGTATGTAAGGGAAGGGAGGATGGTTGTTCAAAGAGGGAAAACATGGGGCACCTGGGTGGCTCCGTGTCTTGAGCATCCCACTCTTCACCTCTGCTCAGGTCAGAATCCCAGAGCTGTGGGATCCAGCCCCGTGTCAGCCTCCAAGTGGAGCCACCTTCAGATATTCTCCCTCTCCCTCTCTCTGTCTCTCTCACTCACTCTCGCTCTCCTTCCCCCTCCCCTGCTTGTCTCTCTCTCTCTCTCTCTCTCTGAGACAAAAATTTTAATAAATTAAATAAAGAGGGAAAACGTAGGAAAAAATTTGAATGATAGTGAAAAGGAAACATGTAGAAGGTTTGCGAGAAGAGGATCTTTCAAAAGAAATGCTGTGGATGGTCGGGACCAAGATTCTGGAGTTCTGCGCGTGAAAAACAGGTTGAAAAGCATTTTTAACATTTTTCTTTCTTACTGAGAGACAAAGAGAGACAGAGCATGAGCAGGGGAGGGGCAGACAGAGCGGGGGACACCGAATCTGAAGGAGGCTCCAGGATCTGAGCTGTCAGCACAGACATCACGGGGCTTGAACTCACGAGATCAGGACATGATCCACATTCGGATGCTTCACCAACTGAGGCACCCAGGCACCCAAAAAACAAGTTTCTAAGGGAGGCATCAACACTTTGGGGGTGCAATGGAGAGACAGAGAACCAGATGAGGCAGAAGCTGAGCAGTGATACTTCAACAGGAGCCTCAGCCGACTCTCTGAGCAGTCCCGGGAGTTGGACTGCCCTTCGGAACCACCCAAACTTAGGTGAAAGGTGATGGCTCTTCAGAACAGTCACTGGCTGGGACTACCTGGGAAGAGGGCACGGCCTGGGCAAGGCCAGTGTCTGCAGTCAAGGCGATCCCTGAGGGTGTCTGAGCATCACTACATCCGGGAGACTTTCGTTTCTGCCTCAGTTTCTGGTCAGCGCATCCTGACACGTATCACAGGAACGCAGACCCATGTGGGGCCCTGGATGTCCTTGTCAAGAAAACAATGTGTCAAAGTTGGGGATGACACGGAGGCTAAATGAAGGGGCTGCATCCATGTTTACAGATTCATCTTGGTGCAACGACTGAGGTATAATATCGCAAGGACACGGGGACAAGACTGGAATTTGGGTTTTCTCACTCTTAATATGACAGAGCCTTCTTACACAATTGGTCTAAGTGATCCACAGAGGTTTTGCGTCACCTATAATCTGCCCTGAAACACCAAGTGTCTGTGTCTGTTAAGTCTTTGCTTCCTTAGGAAAGTGGACTCTGCTCAGTGGTAAGACAGCTGAGGTTTGTCAGCAACTCCATAACCCTCTGCATTGACCTGACAATCTCTTGTGCCACCTTGGCTGAGTAAGTACCCTGTTTTGTAATGATCTGTAATCCTCCTTTGGCATGTGTTTTGAAATCTTCTGATTATCTCACAAAATTCCAAAACTCCCGCTTGTAAAGGGAAGTCTCTTTGACTAATGAGACTTGGTCCCTTGTGTGTCCAACGACACGGGAAGCGTCATCACAGACGGGATGATCATCCCTCTACGGCTCTGAGTGTGGGGGACTGCTCTCAGCGTCCTGGACATTTTGTATAACCCGTGAGGTGCTGAGATGTCCCGGTACAACGCTATCGCCTGTCGTCTGTGTTGTGGGGTTGGCTTCTCGAGTCTTAGAAAAATGTAGATACGGCCTTCTCTGCTAGGACTCCCATCACTTTTCTTCCCTGCCTGGTTCCTCACCTCCAAGTGGCTGGCTGAGAACCAGGTGGCTCGAGCTGGGAACACAGGCTCCAAGTTCCATATGGTACCTTCCACCCCCCCAATTGTCCCCATCCCCTCAGAGCTCCCGGAGGCTGTGTGAGCTCAAAGCCGCGGGACCAGCCAGCCTCAAGGTGCTCCCCTGACACACCTCAGTGCAGAGAGCAAACCAGACACCTCTGGTCAGGATGGAGGTCACGTGGGTGAGCGATGAAAAGGGGCCCTGGACATTTGCAGGTGCTGCTCACCTTGGTTCCTAACCTGGGTCCTGGTTACCCAGGCGCAAAAGCGTGATTAACCCAAAAGACACATTCGGCCATTCAGATTCCAAAACGCATTCCTCATATCCATTTGGTCTTTGTCCACAGTTCCTGGCTCACAGCACCTGAAAGTCTGGGGATTTTCTGAGCAAGGAGAGCCATGGGGGACATTTTGTGTTATCATAGTTGGTCGCTTGTCCTCAGCCTCTGAAATCACTTGAGAGCCATGATGGTGACATGGCTGTCCCACCACACCTGGGTTCTTGTCAATGAGGTGATGTTTGGAAAGCACCGAAGAATGGGAATGGACAGTCCCACCCCCTGAAATCAATCCCCAACTGCCAGTGATTTGATCCATTGGGTCCACGGAATGAAGCCTTCGTAAAAAAAAAAAAACTTGAAAGGACGGGTCCAGGTTGCTTCTGGTGGGGGACCCTGTGGAGGTTCAGAGACAGAAGGGTGACCAGAGGGCAGGGAAGCTCGGAGCCCCTCCAACACCCCATGCCTTACACCTCTCTCCTCCTTGGCTTCTCCCAAGTCATGTCCTTAGAAGGAAATGCAGTTCTCTAGTGAGTCAAGCAGGTCCTGAGCTCTGTGAGCCACTCTCACACAGTGAGTGACCTCAAGCGTAGAATGCACGGGCTCCTTTGGTATCTAGCCTCTCAGGGAGGGGTGGCATGTGAAGTGGGGTGGAGGCAGGGCGTGCTTGCAGGCCTGACACTGACCTGTGGGGTCTGAGGCCACCTCCAGTTACAGAGTGTCGGAATTGGGTTGAACTGCTGGACACGCAACGGGGGTCTCAGAATGGCCTGGTGGTGTGGAAACTCACACCTCTGCATGTACGTGCTGGAATCGGGTCCAGAATCTCTACTGGGGGTGGAGGGGCAAGTGTGAAGGCCCCTGCTGACACACTCAAGACACAAACACGTTCACTATATGTGCGGTTCTATTACAAATTAGGGAAAATTAGGGGCGCCTGGGCGGGTCACAGTCACTTAAGCGTCTGACATCGGCTCAGGTCATGATCTCGCGGTTCCTGGGTCTCCCAGATCTCAGACCGACGTCATGGAGATGGATTCAAGTCTACTGTCACTCCCTTGGCACACTTCTCTGGGTTTGAGACCCATCAGAGAGGCTGATCCAAACCCCAGACTAGGCTGATCCAACCCAGGAAAACACACACACTCCCCTACAACTCCAGTTGTGGGGCCCCTGTGTGCTGGCCGCTGAGGCACCAGCCGCAGACAGTGGCATTTGGGACAGTGGCTCCATCGTTCACAACTCTGGTGTGCCACAGCCCCGCATCCTCATGCTTCGGGGCTGTGGTGATGTGAGTAGAGAGCTGACCAGCCTGTGCTTCAAGGGCAAGAGGACAGTTACCTGGGAAGTGCCGGCAAACACAGTGTGTTTACAGCGTTTAGAAGCGCATGGCCGAGAGAACACAGGTCCAAGTGGGTATGCGCCCAGGGGGCCAGGGGGCGGGGGCAATAGTTTGACTTGATCACAGGGTACAAGGCTGCAGTTCAGGTTGGATGAGGAAATCTGGGATCTAACGTTCCAACTCCCACCCTGCTCGGGCCTCTCAAGCAGCCTGCCCTCCCTCACAGCGGGGCCCAGTCTACTGCCCAGATGTCCACAAATAATGGTCCCTCAATAATGCTCCCTGTGTCCCTGGCTCATCACAGGGTGCATGTAAGTGCTCAGTGGTAGGAGAGATGTTGTTACCTGGAAGGTCAGTGTACCATCGGACCCACAAGTCTGGTCTTAGGTACAAACACGAGTAGACACATGACTTTATGAAAGGAAAAGCCCGGATTCAGCAGGCAGAGAGGGAAAGATGAAGACCTGAGGTCCCTGGGTGGGGACAAACAAGTGCTTTGGAGCAAAGCTGGGAGGGCCTGACCAAACTGAACCCCCTCCGGTGTGTGCTTCCTCTAAAGCACGGACCAGACACCACCTCCTGCCGTCAGGGTCCCCGCAGCAATCTGACAAAAGACCTGACTGAAACTAAGTAGCAGGCCGTAAAACGTACGACCCACAAGATACTGATACGGCCACACATCACCCACACACAATGGAGTCGAGGCCATCACGAATGGACAACCCAGCACCCAGACTGATCCATCCTATCATGGGAACACCCTCTTCATTCTTCGAAGCACCGAGACAACAAAATCTCAGTACCGAGGTTATAAATAATCCTGCACTGACTTGGCCCAAGTGATGTGCTCCCTGAGCCCTGAGCTGGAAGAGGCCTCCTGTGTCTCGGCAGGAAAACAGGTGAACGGGGCCCATCCACACAAAAGGAGGGACATGAAACCGCCCGGAGAACACACAAGCCCCTGGCTGCCCTGAGCATCGGAGGGGAGCGGCCAAGGCAGCCAAAGAAGGCCCATGTCCCAATGTACCTGAAGGAAGCCAAACTTTGGTGCCTGAGCCAAAAAATGCCCATCTAGGAATTAAACCCTATGCAGCCACGCAGGGACACGGCGGTCACATACGTCAGGGTGACGTTCCTCCCCCAGAGAGTAGCTGCTGGTGGGGAACATCGTGTGGCCATAGGGCTGCTGGGGGCCCCACGTGTGGACTCGGGTGGTGAGGAAAGGTGTCTATACCACAGTGAGTCTGTGACCTCTACACACACACACACACACACACACACACACACACACACACACACACGTATGTGTGTGGACACCTCGTATGTCCTCTGGACGGAGAAGCCACAATTTTCCAATGGAAAACATGAACACACTGTTCGACAAAGGGGACAACTTCTTTTCAAAAGGGGGACAGAGTCCCCACTCTGTTCACCAAACATCCGGGCCCGCTGTCCCATGGGCACTCCTCTGGCAGCACCCAACCTCCCGTGTGCACCTGCTGGTAGCAAGGAAGATGGAGGCAGGGGTTTCCCAGCCACGTGGGTTCCAGTTGCCTGAATGTTACCCTTTATTCTAAAGGGACCATGGCCTCCTGCCCAGCAATTCCAAGTGGCATTTCACACCCTGACACAGGCCACACTGCTCCCTACTCTGGCAGGTCATGGAAGACTGGAATGGCCAAGAGAAGTGTGTGATGCCCCCTCACCCTAGGGGATGCAGCGCAGAGCAGATGAGCCCTCCCTTAGCTGCAAGGCTCTCCAAAGCCATCCTCGGGGGGCTGAAGCAAACGCCAGCCAGGGGAGGGGCCGGCCTTAGGAGCAGCTGTAGAGGGTTCATGTTTGGCTTTTGTTTTCCGTTTCCTCAGAGCTGTGGTAGAAAAGAGAGCAAGTCGGGGCGCCTGGGTACCTCAGTACGTTGAGAGGACAACATTAGCTCAGCTCATGATCTCATGGTTCTGAGTTCAAGCCTCAAGTCGGGCTCTGTGCTCACAGCTAGCTCAGATCCTGAGAGCCTGCTGCAGATTCTGTCTCCGTCTCGCTCTTCCCCTTCCCTGCTCGTGCTCTCTCTCAAATTAAAAAAAGAAAAACATTAAAAAAAGAGAGCAAGTCGAGCCTGCGGGGACAAACGCAAGCACACACGTGTGTGGGTACATCTGCATGTGCACACACGTGTGTGTACAGATATGCACACACTTGTTGCATGTGCGCCTCTCACTCTTAATGTCCATGTTGACTCTGCCTCGCGGGGAGCCAGCTATGCTGTCCTGTGAGTGGCCCAGGAGGGACCCACGTGGGAAGGTCCTGATGTTCCAGCCACTGACCACACGTGTGAGCTACAGGTCCATGTCTCAGCCCTTCGGTTGATGCAGCCCCAACCAATACCTTCCCATCACCCCACTGGGTAGCCTGCCCTCAGCCCCATCTGAAGTGATCTTTTGTTTCTTCTATCTATGCCTCAATAAGGGGGTGCCCCGTGAAGGCAGGGGATTTGTTAGGTTCACTGTGGAGCCTGCAATGCTGAGACCATGTAGAAGCTCCTGGCTAATGGCCGTGTAACGGTGATGCATCAATGTTCGGAGCCCATCGTTTCAGGAAGTCCTGTGCCGGAGAAGCCAGGACACGCCAGGGAACAAGAACAGACCCTGAGTCAGACCTTCCTGGTCCCAGCCCCGGCACGCCACTTACTGCTGCCAAGTGACCCAAGAACGTCACTCAACCTCGATGAGCCTCAGTTTTCCTCATCTGTGGACTGGGGATGATAACAACCCCTATGGATGCTGTAAGGGTACTAGGCTTCTCATGTCACTTGCCTGAAGTGTCATTGGAGAATGGAGGCTCACTATCAACAAGCTGCTGGGAGGTGCCGGGAGCCACACCAGCCTCTCTGGATGGCAGTCACGGCAAGGACATGGCAGTGTTTGCACAGCTCCTGCCATGAGAAACGAACACCGGTATCTCTTTCTGCTACTACTGGCTCATGTTGGAAATAAGCCTGCTCGTGTTGACCAAGCCTCACTATATTCCATATCAGACCAATATTCTGAACACAGATATCGCATCAGGAAAAGCATATTCCTGCCGTTACCAAAGAGAAAATAGATGAAAGCTCTGTGGATGCTTTGCAGATTTAAGACTTAGATAATAAAGAGACTAAGAACACAAGAGTTACAACTGAGCCTGGCCCTGAGACAATGAGCCTAATTTAGAGTTGAGGAATAGATAAGGGCAGAACTTCAGTTCATACTTACACCTTCTTCTAACTGGTGATTTATGGCAGGCCCTTCCCCAAGGCCTACTTTCTGCAGACACCTTCCCTTACAGGTGGATGGGATGAGGATAGATAAAAGTAGATAAAACGTTACCCACAAACAAAAGGCTGACACATTTAGGGCCTCCATGGTGTTCACACATTCAGCATCAAATAGGTTTCCACAAACAACTTGAACCAGCTAAAAACATTCGTCCTCTTGACAGCCAGACACAATGACTCTTAGCCCATCTATACACTTAACCTATGACCTATCCTTAGCATTATTAACTTAGAACAAATATGCATCCTGTCTTTTCCTAAGAATACCCTGTGAATTCTTTACTTGTAAGATTTACTTAACCTCACTATAATTGGAATAGTTCTCAAGAATATTTCTGTAAAACCTGCTTCTGTACACGTTCCAGAGCACCTTATCACAAAGAGTTATCCACTGTAAAACTTCCTTTGTCTGATGTCATGTTATCATTTAACCTATAAATAAAGACACCAAAACGGACAGGACAGACATGCCTGCCTGGTGAAGACAAAGAATCTTGGGGCTCTCTCACTCTCTCTCTCGACGACACCGTCCATCCTTCAGGGACCCCTGGACCTGCCGGAGCCGGCCTCTCACAGGGAGGCTGCTCCCAGGCAGACCTGCTGTGCAAGATGGAAGGAGGAGGGGTGATTCTGTAGGAGATGATGCATCTCCAAGGGCCAGAGCCCAGCACAGGGCCTGGCATCCAGCAGGCTGCAGGGGGCGGGAGGACGTTTGTTACGTGAGCCCATAATGGAGCTGGCCACGACCTCACACGCGACGAGCAGCACACAGCAGGCACCTTTGGAAACGAGGATGCCCGGGTTCGTATGTATATCATCATGGTCAGAGGGCGATGGAGTAAAAGTGACGTGGGGAGAAGGGGCAGAGAGTGGCAGGGCGGGACTCTGGTGAGGGTGACGCCTACAGGTGCACGCTTGGCCGAGGCGTCAGTGTGGTGAGGGTAGCAGGTGGCGGGGAGCGTCCTGGAGCCCTCTGGTTCCCTTGCAAAGAGGGGGAGAACCAGGAACAGGACGACTCTCCTAACTGGCACGAGCACATGCAAGGTCACAGACGCAGCCTCGCACCCGGCACACCAGCACCCGGAGCCAGCATGAGGGCTCACACGTGTGCAAGCTTCGGCCACACGTGCCTTAGTATGACTTGTCCCAGACGCCCCTGGAGACCAGGATCCTGCCCCACGCTGTTTCTTTGGGAGCTGAAGGCAACGGGGGAAGGGAAGTGAGAAAAGGAAGAGAAGGCGGCTAATCACGGCTATCAATCCTGCCACCGTGCAGAAGCCACCACTGTGAAAAACAGGAACCCGGGCCACCGGGGAGCCTTGTGCACAGCTCTCCCAGCCAGGGGACAAGGCCGCTGGGGAACTGGCTGAAGGGTCCCGGGAACCGCGAACGCCGTCTCCACCCTGCAGCCGGCTGCCCGAGCGGACAAGGGGTCTCCAGCTGCAAGGCGGTGCTGGCAGTTAGAAGCCGGACCAGGGTGTACTGAGGAGACGAGGGCAAAGGACTCCGGTGGCCACTGCTCTCTGGACGAAGAGGAAAGTCTGAATTAAAGACCTAACCCAGGTCCCACCAGCCCTGAATGGGAGGGCTAAGGGATGAGAGGGGAGTCTTTAGCAGGGCCCATGAATCCACTAGGGATCGGATTCACCTGCAAATTCAAATTCTTAGGGAGGTGGTCTGGAGTGGGGTGCCAGATGCTATGTTTCTGGGGGCACCTGGGTGGCTACATAGGTTAGGTGTCCGACTTTGGTTCAGGTCATGATCTTGTGTTTCATGGGATCTAGCCCGAGTTGGGCTGTGTGCTGACAGCTTGCTCGGAGCCTGGAGCCTGTTTCAGATTCTAGGTCTGCTTCTCTCTCTGACCCTCCCCTGCTAGTAATGTCTCTCTCTCCCTCTCCCTCTCTCTCTCAGAAGTAAATAAAACATTTAAAAAGAAATTAAAAAAAAAAGATGCTATGTTTCTGGAACACCTGGGTGTCTTGGTCGGTTAGCATACAACTCTTAATTTCGGCTCAGGTTATGATCTGGTGATCCTGTCCTACATCAGGCTCTATGCTCAGCATGGAGCCTGCTTTAAGATTTTTCTCTCTCCCTCTCCCTCGGCCCCTCACCTGCTCACACTCTCCTCTCTCTCTGGCTCAAAAAAAAATGCCTTATTTCTAACAAACTCGAAGGATGCACCCTCCGGAATTCTCATCCTCATGACCGCCTGCACGCTGTTTCCTGCCAGGGTCCAGGTTCCCTACTTACACGGCTCTGGGCACCTGTCCATTGCACATCCTGAGCCCTTGAGGCGAGCAGCCCCAGCAGGAAGGCCCAAGCTTGTTTCCAACTCTTTTTGTCATCTGGTTGTTCACTCCAGGCTCCCAGACACCTGGGGAGATTTTTTCTTTCTTTCTTTCTTTCTTTCTTTCTTTCTTTCTTTCTTTCTTTCTTTCTTTCTTTCTGAGAGAGAGAGAGAGACAGACAGACAGACAGACAGACAGCATGAGCAGGGGAGGGTCAGAGAGAGACACACACACACACACAGAATCCAAAACAGCCTCCTAACTCTGAGCTAGCTGTCAGCACAGAGCCTGACGCGGGGCTCGAACCCACGAAGCGTGAGATCATGACCTGAGCCGAAGTTGGATGCCTAACCGACTGAGCCGCCCAGGCGCCCCCCCTTTGCCAGATTTTCATGGGTCCTGCTCCCTTTCTTCACACCAGATTTGATTAAATGTCATCTCATCAAGAAATCCACTCCTAGTCAGT
Source organism: Proteles cristata cristata (assembly GCA_017311185.1). NCBI lineage: Eukaryota > Metazoa > Chordata > Mammalia > Carnivora > Hyaenidae > Proteles > Proteles cristata. The sequence goes on along the minus strand of JAESUZ010003319.1, from coordinate 5,896 downwards.
GGGTCCTGGAGAACCTCTCGGTGCCCAGAAGTCTTCCGCTCCCTCTGGCTTGTTTTCCTTCATGACACTTAGCACTTCCTGAAATTACATCCGGTTTACTCGTAGATCACCTGCTACCCACTGAAATGGCAATGCCGTCGTGAGGCCAGGCCCGTCTCGACCCCACGGGGCCCAGCACCCTGCCTCCTCTAAATAGAAGCTCTATAAATATGCGAAGACGTGAGTTTGGAAAAGATCTTTTCTTAGACCATGAATTGTGATCAAGGAAGGAACAGTGACAGAATCTGTATAAATACGATCATCACCAGAAATGAAAACTCTGACAAAAATGGGGTTTACAACTGCTTCACATACCCCACACCTGGAAAGTCATCATTTGGGGGTGGGAAAAGCAGGAAAATTGGGCTCTTTTACATTTTAAAGACTTGCCTACTTTTCTGTCTTTAAAAAAAAGACAGAACCCTAGCTGGGGTTGGAGGCTCCTGCACCCTGGCTGAAATGTCTCAGGCATTTCCATGTTCAGAGGGAGTGTCTGAAGAATGGCCTTCCAGTTCTCTGATGACCCAAGGATGTGGCAGAGCTGACCTAAAAAGCCACTGTGGTTGAGCCCGGCAAGGAGGTGCTGGCCCACCACTCTGCACATGGTTGAATGCGGTCTCCCCATCCATGGCACAGAGATGTGGGCACCCAGGAAGGACTTGAAACCTCTGACAGACCCAAACTCCACTAGGGATTTCATTTTTCCCTGGAATCCAGTTTTTCCTAGAACCCATCCCCCCATCCCGCTCAACCCCAAAGGAGACATCTACCAACCGGGAATAGAATCCACATGCCCTGAAGGCATCAGATAAGGGGAAAGTATATGCAGATGCTAGAAAAATCTCCTATATCAACATGTTCTGGACTTGCTGCCTCTTAAGTCTAAGTATATAGATTCCAAGAGTCTGGCTGGCAAACGGAGTATGTGGACAAGTTCCTTCATCCATCTTTCCTTTTTCCTTCCTTCTTTCCATTCGTCCATCCTTCCTTTCATCCATCCGTCCTCCTTCCCACTATCCCTAGATCCACCTATCCATCTACCCATGCACTAATTTATTCATAAATTCCTTCCTTTATCCACCTATCCATCTACCCATCTATCCATCCATCCACCATCATTAGTACTTTCATCCAACCATCTATACATCCATTCATCCATTCATCATCCATCCATCCATCCACTCATCCACCCACCCATCCACCCACCACACAAGCCCATACTGGGCATCTGTCATGAATGAGGCACTAGACTAAGGAGAGATACATGAAGCCCCTCAGGGAGCTTACAGTCCAGGCAGGTAGACAGACTTGTCCACAGATCACTCCTTCTGCAGCATGGCTGGTATCATGAGACAGACGGATGCAGATGGGCCTATAGGGACACGGAAAGAGGTAAGGCCCACAAACCTAGCACCTCGCCCAGAAAAAGCTCTCTGTAAATGCCTGATGAACAAATTCATTTTTCTGGTCTTGAATGTGTTCTGAATGAGATTTTAATGTGACGTATGAAATACACGTGTTTAAGTTATGAATATATTTTATGTGTTATCTCATTCGTTGTCCATCTACCACCCTGTCCCCCCCCCACACACACACACACACTACAGAATGTAGCATCAGGACACCAGTGACTACTCCTATCTTGTTTAACTACTAAATCTCAGCACTATGACTGATGCTGGCACATAGTAGGTACTCAATAAATATCCTTTCTGCTTCCTGACCCTAAATTCGTCTCCTGTTTTCAGCCATTCTCTTTGCCTTGGAGCATGTCAACCACTCTTGGCCTGCAGACCTGCCTTTTAGAGGTCTGTAGGGTCTGGAATTGGAATCCTGTGCTTCTCCCTCCTCCCACGCCTTGTAATGGGAATCTGCCAGTCAAGGGAATCAGAGCGCTGCCTTCCTCCTCTCCATGACTGGTTCAGAGATCAGGTACCATTGGAAGAAATTTCCCTTTGCCATCTCTTTCAATCCTTATAACAGAAACATTCTAAGGTAGGTGTGCCAATATTACCCTCATTTCACAAACGAGGAAACTGAGACCCAGAATGTTTAAGCGACTTCCCCAAGGTCACACAGCCCTGCAGTACCAAAGCCAGGACCTGAATCCTGCTGTCTGGCTCCAAAGTTCAAACTCTAAACGACCAATGTCTTTTTTTAAAAGTTTGTTTGTTTGTTTGTTAAGAGAACTGTGTGTGTGTGTGTGTGTGTGTGTGTGTGTGTGTGTGTGTGAGTCCGCGCGCGCGCACACACATGAGCAGGGGAGGGGCAGAGAAAGAGGGAGAGAGAGAATTCCAAGCAAGCTTCACACTGTTAGCACAGAGCCTGATATGAGGCCCGATCCCAAGAACCGTGAGATCAGGACCTGAGCCAAGATTAAGAGTCGGATGCTTGACCGACCGAGCCACACAGACTACTCTAAACTCCCATGTCCTTTCAGCGAAGGCCATCCGCATACAATCAGGAGTGCGTCCCTGGACATGGGCTCCACCTACCGACAGGTGTCCTCTCCTCGCCGCAAGCCTGGTGCTATCAGACTGACAACGGAAGAGGCTCCAGAGGAAGAAGCCAACCGGAGGCAAACAGAGGTCGAGACGGGGAAGAGATGCAGGCTGGCATCTGTAACCCGGCATCCATCAAGGCCTCAGGCTGTTGGGAAGTTTTCATAAGTCCTCCAAATTCCTTTACTGGAATTCCGGGTTTGGCGTCTGTTCGGACTGATAAGCTACATCACTTCCACTTGCTTCGAGCCTGAGAACCAAGCAGGAGACCATCCCCTCGTGAGGACCTTCAGCTTGGCACGCGGGCTCTGCCTTTGTCTCTCTCACCTGCATCCTTGACTCCTTCCATCTCTTAGCCCCGCTCATCCAGAGCCAAGTCCACCTCGTCCAGGGCCACGCCCACCCTGCAGAGGTCTCACTCCATCTCCAGGTAGGCTGTGGGGAGCTGTGCTATTGGGCCCCAAACTGCTCACTGGGGACCCCTAGAGCCCAGGAGCTCTCCACGCTGCAACCTCCCTGCCTGTGCCCCATGATACTGACTCCCTCTTTGCTAGTGACCTTCTGCCTCAGTCTCCCTTACAGCCCTACAGCGTACGCCTGGGTTGGGGGACACTACTGCCCTGCAGGGAGCCCCATTCCCTGTGCCCCAGACACTGCCCAGAGACCTGCTCCAAGGCAATAGGCGCATGCCCGCCTCCCTCCCCAAATACCCTGGTCTGGAGACTTCTGAAGGCCTTCCCCCTCCCTCCCCCACCCAGTCAGGACTCTCTTCCAGACTCAGTCCCTCCCTGTTACCCGAGAGCTGGCCAGTGGCCCTCTGTGAAGCCCCCATGCAGACCCCAAAGGCCGGAGCCCAGGACACGAGCCAGGTTAGAGCCGTCCCTGCCCCTCAGCAGGCAGCCCACCCTAAGCCCTGGTCTTCCTCCTCTAAGTCAGTTCCCCATCACAGGCCTCCAGTGCCCGGGCCTGCGTCTTCTGTCCCTGGACGGCCCATCTAGAACCAAAACCCCTCCCGGGCTGGGCCCTGATGGGACGCGTGTGGGCCCTTCTCCACCCTGCTGTGGAGCCCAGGAACATCCTCGGCAAACCAGGGCCCGTCCCCCAGCAAGCCGCTGCCCCTCCCCCAGTGCCCTGCCATGACCCCCCAGCTCTGGCTCACCCGCTCCTGTCTCCTTGTCCTCCTCACTTACTAGCTCAGACACGCAGCCTCCCCAACCCCGGACTCCAAGGCTTTCTAGAGCCAGGCAGTCGGGACTGCCCCCCGCCCCCACATCCCCAAGGTTCTTTTCATCATCTGATTGCTTTTGCCTTGTGTGAGCCCCAAAGCAAGTCCACAGCTGCGTTTCCAGACGCGTCTGTATCTGGAGATCCGAGCACATGGTCATTTACTGTCCTGAACGTCCTGGTCCTGGGGGCAGGCCCCGCCGTCCTGGCGGTAAAAACCCAGAAATGCTGGAATGTCTGCCTCAAGCCCCCAAGCGCCCCTTCCCAGGGGACACTGGGCCTCCCATGATTCAGACTTAACCTCCGCCGCGAGCCTCACAGCCGGCCCTTGCTGAATGGACTGTGCTCAAGAACCAGGGTTCAATACCATAAACGTGCACTCGCATCCCCGGCTACTCGGAGTCGTGTTCATTCTGTAAATGTTCTTGGAACCTGTGCCCTTGGGTGGGCGTAGGGTAGGAGGGCTCTCAGATGCAGGCTCTGAGGCTGGTTGGCAGACACTGTTGAGGACACATACACACACACACACACACACACACACACACACACACACAGATCGGCCACTGTCCCAGCACAGGGGGCACCCCCGGGAAGGCAGAGTCTGGGCTGTGGGGTCTCAGGGCAAGCCTGGGCGCCCATCGTGATGCCACATACCCCCCCCAAAGCACTACGACCTCAGACGTGCGGCTCTTCAGAAAAGCCCCCCTTCAAAGCTGCGAGGCTCTAAGTGGGGCTGACTCGGTGACAGTCCCAAACCCCAGCCCACAAACCCCTGCTGCAGGACGGGGGCACACAGGCTCCAGAAGCATCTGCGTCCAAGGAGACAGAGACAAGAAGAGCTTAGCACCATCTTTCTTCCGGACGACACCAGCCTCGTTAGCAGGACACCAGAATGACAAAGCCTCTGGGTGATACCAGCCTCAGCCCCACATCACCCTGAGACTTTGAGTCTTCCAGCTGGCGTCCCAGCTGGCGTGGTGCTGAGGTCACGCTGACCCACCGGGTCTGTGACAGCGAATACGGGGATATCATCGTTTGAGGGCACGAAGCTTCGGGACTTTGGTCCCCAGGCCGGGTGGGCATCTCTGAATCAGGCTGCTGTCCCCGAGGCATGACACGCCCTGCCCACTGGAGCCCTGCAGCCCTCACTCAGCCCACCTCGGAGCGGATGGCCAGGGCGAGGGCCGTGGAGCCACCTCCAGAGGTCTCCCGCTTTCCCCCCACTGGACAGCCGTGCATGTCAACCCCCTCACACACCGCCCTGGGAAAGCCAAGCGTCAGGTGAACACTCCTCTTCTTTGTGCCTGCGCCAGATGTCCCGGCCAAGACTCCCTCTGGGAGACAAGGAGCAAACTGCCTTGTCCACGCCCTCAGTGCTCCCCACCCCACCCTGCAGCCTGCAGTCAGCTCTAGGCGCCTCCCTGTGTGGGGCAGGGGGCTACAGAACCCATCCTAGAAGAGCCAGAGAGAGCAGAGCAGCCGTGAGGGGGATCCACGGTGCAGAGTCCACAGCCACAGTCGGGTCTGGGTGGGGTTGACACGGGGGCCGCATACCCATCCCAGAACCAGGCAGAGCCGCCCAAGGAATCCTGAGGGGGGATCCTGAGGGCTCCTGCACACAGGACCCCTGCCCCTGAGGCCCACCCTGACCTGTAGGTGAAGCACCCCACCCCACCCCAGAGCCGCAATGGCTACAGATCCCACGCCGGGATGGCAAGAACTTCAAAGGCAGCCTCTGCTTGGTGCTGTAGACATCTGTTGGCCTGGCCTCTCCAGGGGTCCCTGTGGAAATCCTGCTGGGTTTTCTTAGAGGAAGATCCAGGGATGCAAATGAACCCGTGTCTTCCTTCATGAAGACTGGGAAACGCCTGCTGACTGCACACAAAAGGGATTGTAAAAACTCAACTCTGACAACCCACGCGGAGTGCCCAGAGCCCCGTGATGGAGCTGTGTTCTCGGGGAGCAGCCTCCTGTGAGGGCAGGCCGGGTGTAAGGGGCATCGGCAGCTTGGCCATGCCTCCCCAGACAAAGCTGGGAGAAGGAGCATTCTGTGTGAACCCCCCCCCTTGACTTCCTGTCTGGCAGGGAGGGTACCGGCTTCCACACACGCCCTCCCAGGCCGGCATTCAGGG
>JAESUZ010003318.1:600000-753261 GCA_017311185.1 Proteles cristata cristata | reverse complement strand
GGAGGATCCAACGGGATGGTGTGTTCAAGAGTGTACAGTGATCATCCAAGGAACTGGCCCTGTGGCTACTTCCATAGAAGGGCCCCCTCCAGTTCCCTGATACCTTCGCCTACCCCACTTCTATTACTCCAGCATCGCCAGCAAGCCCAGCCATGCCTGGAGCCCCAGAAACCAGAGAAAGCCACTCCCCCACCTCCCGGCTGAAGGAGAAGCCATGGCTTTTCATGAGGAGGGAAAGAGAAGGACAGTGTTTAGTAGCGATGCCTCCTGCATATCAGGCTCTATGCTTTTCCTCTTAACCCACTCATCACCCTCCAGTGTTTGTGGTCTCGGTTCATCCAGGAGGAAACCGAGGCCCAGAGGGGCAGAGCCACTTGAATAAGGCCGCACAGTTGCTAAACAGCAGAGCCAGGGTTTGAACCCAGACCTGGCCCCTCCCCTTTCTCCCATCACTCTGGCAGGCAGGTTCTGTGGGTTTAAGGAGGGATGATGATAGAGAGCTCTCAGAGGCCCACCGCACCCCCTCATTTCTGCAGACACTCCATCCAGCCACACTCTGCCCTCCTGCCTCCCCAGGGCGCCTGAGCAGACCTCCTGTGGGGTGCGGGCAGGGTGCATGCTTGCCCTTAGAAAGCTGCAGAGGGAAAGCTTCCCTGTCCCAGGCTGTGGCTTACCAGTGAGATCCTGGATGATACGGGGGTCTATGTTCGAGATTAGAGTGTTGATCAATGGGCACACCTGTGGGGCAGGGTGGGGGGCAGGAGGGAGAGAGACAGGGCAGAAGGGAAGGAGGGAGGGGGAGAATGGCCAGGAGCAGAAAGGAGGACAAATCGTTATCAGCTGGGGAGGAACAGCCGGCACCCAGCAATACCTCAGAGCCTTTGACCCTTATTAGGATTCTAGAACAATAGAAACCTGGAAGTCTAAAACTGGGGAACATTAGGACCTTTGAATTCTAAAGCCTCAGAATCCTAGAACCCTAGAACCCTGAGAATCTAGAATGTTAGCATCCCAGAACCCTACACGCTTGGAAACCTGGAACCTTGGCACGCTGGAATCGTAGGGAATCAAAGGCGACCCTGGGAACCATGGAGCGGAGTTTCTCGCCCTTCTGTGGGTACAATTCTCTGAGGGTCTCACTGCACTGCAAATCCTGATTCAGCACATCCTGGGTGGGAGGGGGCAGGGGTGGGGGCTGAGATGGGAGAGCCTGCATTTCTAGCCAGCTCCCTGGTGGGGGGCCCGTGCTGCTGGTCAGAGGACCACATTGTGAGTAGTGAGGCTCCAGTTCAGTGAATGACAGAGCCACGCGGAGGACTTTTCTTCATAAACCCAGATTCCCAGCCCCCTTCCGGAATGCCTGGTTCAGAATCTCTGGAACTTTGGGCACATGGTACACACGTGTGTGTGTATGAAAATGATGTAACTACCTATTGTTCAGGTCTGTGTTTATTCTTTAATTAATTATATAAGTGATATTAATTTCTAATTATGGTAGAGAGATAGTTTTCTTTGAAATGAAATGTGTTCAACTAAGTTTAAGGAAACTTGCATTGTTTAAAGGAACACAGTAGCTAAAAAGACAGCGTGGATATATCCCAATGGCTGAAGTTTGGGGCCCGATGATTTCAGCTACTGTCAGTCTCTGCTCCTGTCTCCCGCTCCCCAGGCTGAGTAAAGGGGCACAGGTTCTAGCTGACACCCCAAGGAGAAGTTGGCAAAAAAGGTGCCCGGAGAATACAATCAGGCCTGTGAATGGCACCCCTGCTGCTTCTCTCCCACCACCCCTAACACCCCCCCTGCATATTTCTGGGCCCCCAGGAGTGGAGGACTCACATTCTTCTCTATTAGGTTGGCCACAGTCTTTTCCAGGACGGTGGCCACGGAGTTCATGACCTTGTCGATAGCTGGGCTCTGCCTGGAAAAGAGAGACAACTGATGAAGCCCAGCCACGTGGGCAGAGTGCCACGCAGCGGGGGTGGGGAAGGCGTGGCAGGTGACGTAGCACCTTGAATCCCCGGATACTGCGGTGCCTTTCTAACCACAGAGCTCCTGTTCAGGGGCACCCCGCATCTGACCAGAGGCGCACCTCAACCTGTGAGAGTCTCCTTACAACCTTAAGATCTCATTCATTCATTCAGCACAGATGACAGATCACCACGTGCATGCCAGGCAGGACACTAGGCTGGTTACGCGGGAAGGAGCAAACCACAAGCACCCCCACTCCTGGCACCTAAGCAGGGAGTCTTGCTAAGGCTGGCTCCTTCCTGCCTTCAGCTCTCAGCCTGATGGACACCTCCTCAGGCCGCCCTCCCTGACCGCTTGCCTAAGGGAGTGCTTTGTCTGACATTATAATCTGATATTTTCCTTGAGGGCTCTTTACTGATGGTCTGGATGCTTGTCTGTCTGCCTTTCCCTCAGGACAATAAACTCCAGGAAAACAGGGTCCTTGTGTGTTGTCATCAGAAATTCTCCAGAGTTCAGAGCCTGTCTGGAACATTGCAAATATTCAAACATTTTTCCATGAGAGAAGCAATGCAGTAAACATAGAATTAAATATATAAGGACAGCTTGCGACAAATATTCTGAAGAGCTAGAGTAGACTGTTTTGAGGGAGAAGAGAAGGAAACTTTACAATTATTTTTAAAGTTTATTTTAAATTATTTATTTATATTTATTTATATTTAAAGTTTATTTCTTGAGAGAGAGTGCAAGGAGGGGAGGTGCAGAGAGAGGGAGAGAGAGAATCCCAAGCAGGCTCAGTACTGTCAGCCCAGAGCCCTACGTGAGGCTTGAACTCACAAACCATGAGATCATGACCTGAGCTGAAATCAAGAGTTAGGCGCTTAACCGACTAAGCCACCCAGGCGCCCCAGGAGGAAGCTTTTTTAGAACGTGAAAGTTTAGAGGTACATGCAGGTGGAGGGGAAAGGGGTTCTAGGTGGCTGAACAGGGTGTGCACAGGTCTGGAGGTGAGAAAGAGCCCGTCTGCGGCCCAGACTAAGGGCCAATGTGCCTGAAACACGGTGAGCAAAGGCAGGAGTGCAGTGGTCTGGGGGCGGGGCCAGATCACACTGAGCCCAGACAGCCCTGGGGAGCGCTGGGGCGAGCAGGCAGGGGGCGCAGAGTGGAAGGCCATTTCACAGAGGTGGACTCTGAGACCCAGAGCGACAGGATGAATCCCCTGGGACCTGCGGACAAGGCGGTCTCCGGCGGGACTCAGGTCTGTCACTTAGCATCCCAGCCTTCCCGAATACCATCAGGCAAGAGAGCCTTTCTTTGGTTTGGGGGGTGGGATCTTCAGGCAACCTGTGATCAAATCCCTCAAGAGGGGTCGGCAGGGTGTCCTTCACGCAGGGCCCTGAAGGCTGAGGGCTGAGAAGCCAGCCTTGTTTCCCCCAAAGCCAAGCTGCCCCAGCCCTCAACTCCCAGCCTGTCCTCTCCAACAGCCACCCCTCCCCCCCAGTCCTCTTCCACACCAAACGTGCCCTTTCAAGCACAGTGTGAGGCATGGATTTTGTGGACTAACAGGGATCGATGATTTCAATGGAGAGGATGGAGTTGTCAAGATCTCCTTTTGGGAATTTTCAGTGGGTGGAGGCTATCTGGGGGCAAGCGGAAATTAGAGCCCATGGTCAGCACTGACTTCTCATTCCTCCCACATGGAGGCCAGAGGGTGGATCCCACTGGTGGTGGTGTTATTGGAAATAACATAATGATAAGGGGGCCAAGTTTTCAAAAAAGAGGAACAACCCTAAATATGCACATGCAGAAAACAGCGGAGCTTCCAAAGGCAGGAAGCAGAATCCCGGCAGCCCTGTAAGGTGGAAGGAACAGATTCGTGATGGGGGTCGGCACTCTTGCCTCTGTAGTGGAGGGAACAAGGACGCTGAGTCAGCGTGTGATTATACAGGATGCTATGATTACTGAGAGCTTAGTGTTGTCAGGCTGGGTCCCAAACTCTTGTGCCTTCCCGTGTGGCCAGCTCAGCAACTGAGAGTAGGCATGATTCTCGCCCACACTGAAGGGAGACCTGAGGCTCAGAGGGGCTAAGCTGGTCACGACGTTACCAGGTGGGAGCAGAGCTGGTCTCTGAACCAAGGCCTGTCTGACTCCAGAGCCTAAACCCCTTTTCTCCACGTGGTGCCACCTCGTGGGTACAGGAATAGGGCTGAAACTAGGGAACCTCAAGTCCTCTGAGAGCCCAGCTCTGCAGAGGTGGAACGGGCCTTACCCATCCAGCAAGCTGATGGAGATGGTGTCTGAGTCGCTGCGGCATTGTCCAACGACCACTCTGGGGAGGCCAGTCTGGGCATTGGTTTCAAGTGTGATGTCAGTCAGGAGGTCCAAAGAAGCCTTCAGGTTGACCTTCTGGCCAGTGAGAGGCCTGCAGGAGACAAGATTCCCAGTGAACGGAAGTCGAGAAGGCCTGCCAAGCTACCTCCACCGTGGGCGTGCCCTATTCCGGATGTCTACGCTGATGTCAGTGTCATCTACATTCCTTATGAGACTGACATGTGTACGTTAGGGGCTTCTTCGCCTAGCCACAGGGCTATGGTTCCCCGGGCAGGTGTATACAGCACCCCTGTAAGAATTAAAATAAAAACAATAGTTAACATTTAGCGAGGGCAAATGATATGCTAGGCACTTCTAAAATGCCTGGATTAATCCATGTCATCATCACACAGATACCGTGAGGGAAGAGCACTACTATCTCTATTTTCAAAATGGGGAACCATTGGTACAGACAGGCCAGGGAACCGTCCCAAGATCTCATGAATGAATCCAATGAGTGATGAAGCCCTCGTGTCCTCAATTTATCTGTTCCTACACACGCTCGTACTCCTGTCTCTCTATCTTTCTTGAAGTAATTAATATACTTTAAAATTATATTTGTCACATATCCCTTTCATTATATACTGTGAAAGACTAGATGCATTAGGCACAATGGTCCCTGCCATTCAAAGAGAATTTCAAGAGACCAAATCATGCTGGGGGGAATTTCGCCAAAGACTCATGAATGCTCATGTCTTCTCCATTTTTCAAATTTTTCAATTAGATAAATGTTATGATTTCAGAAATATTTGATGGGAACTTCTTTTTTTTTTTGATGGGAATTTCTTTTAAAAGAGACTTGGTTGTGGCCAACGTTCATTAAAACCCTTTAAGGGTTCAGAGTTTAGAGCTGGAAAGGCCCCCTCATTTACAGATTGGGAGACTGAGGGCCAAGGCCACATAGTAGTCTAGCAAAGTGCCTGATTCCGGAAAATTTGGAAACCCACTGGTCACTCCTCACTCTCAGATTCGAATGCATACTCACAGTGCCAAGTTGACATTAGCGGTGACAGGGACCCTTATGATAACACCTTTGCCATCAGGAGTCACTTCAATTTTGATATTCAGGATGCGGGCGTTAAGGATGTTCGCGCTGTGCAAAAACCACAATTTCCCTTTGTTATTCCTCATGACAGCCGTGCTTCTCTGATACCAGCACCATGCTAAGCGTTTGGGCCTCACCACCCCTGCCTTCTTTGGCCTTCATGGGATCCCTGCTCAGAAGCTTGATCCTCCCCCATGTTATGGCATCGCAGAGTGAGGCTGAGACAGATGTCATTCCCCTCCCAGATTCCCAGGAGGAAGAAGTGTCAGCATCAGATTTTGAACCCATAACCGTTTGACTCCAGAACTCTATGTGTGGAGCCAGCTATGTGGTATGAATTCCAGTTTTCTCTCTCTTGAGGGGATTCAGACTTCTATCCTCAGCTGTATTTGGAGAAGAAAAGTCTTACTCCTTGGAAGAGAGGCTTCAGGCACCAGCAAGCAGGTGGGGGTGAGGATTAAGAGGACCTTCACCGGGATCCTGAAATGACGGAATGTGGAAGCCCCAACCCACGAGATGCCCGGATTGGCCCCATGGCCCTGTTTCTAATTTCTCAAGCTCTGATGACCCTGGCATCAGACTGCCACAGCTCTGAGGGGAGGAACAAGGTTTATCCCCCTTTCTGTTGTTGATCTTCAACTCACCTCCCTAGAGGTGTGTGTTCCGTTTTCATGAAGCAAAGCTCTCTACCTTGAAGCATCAACTCACCCGTATGTTCCTTTCTTAACTGAAATGATCTTAGAAAGAGCGTCATTCGCCACGTTCTCAATTTGCTGCACCTTCCCCTTGGCCAGCTGCCAAACCTTGGAATCTTGAAGCAACTCCAAGTCAGCCTTCAGTTTCTGCATGACAGCTGTAAAAAACAATTGCCACTGAGAGTTCGGTGTCATTTACGGAGCAGTGACCATGTACGAGGCACTAGGGAAGACTCTTTGCCGATGTTATTTTGTTTACTCATCATAACAACCCAAAGGAGGTAGATGTTGTTATCATCTGCATTTTCAGCTGAGGTAATAAAGGATCAAAGGGTTAAAAAGTGTGCCTAAAGTCATGCGGCTGGGGAGCCTTTGTTCCTTCCCCGATGTCTTCATATTAATGTATACTCATCATTTGCAACCAAAGCAATCAATCAATTAACCCAGCAGTGGATATTGATAGTACACCAGCTTCCAGTTGAGGTGGGGTGGAGGGTGGTCTATTGTTCTAAATAAGATGTCACACAATTTTGAAAAGCTAGGTCCAACAAAATGAGAGAATGAACTGAGAAATGGAAAATCCAGAATCAAGGGGAAAGTGTGGCTCCAATTCATAAACGTGCCAAATGGGAATTTGAGAATGACGGCTTTGCAGTAAGCATTTAAAGGCATTAATAAAGGGGTGCCTGAGTGCCTCAGTTGGTTAAGGGTCCTACTGTCGATTTCGGCTCCGGGCATGATCTCACAATTTGTGAGATCGAGGCCCACGTTGGGCTCTGTACTAACAGCACAGAGCCTGCTTGGGATTCTCTCTCTCTCCCTCTCTCTCTCTGCCCTCCCCAGCTCCCACTCTCCCTTTCTTTCGGAAAAGAAATAATTCCAAAGCAAACAACAACAACAACAACAAGGAATCAGAGTAAGAAGAAGTAAGTAAATATGAAGGTAGGTAGCTTTAAAGCTACCTAGCCTTAGGGGTGCCTGGGTGGCTCAGGCAGTTAAGCATGTGACTCTTGGTTTTGTCTCAGGTCACGATCTTGCAGTTCGTGGGATCTAGCCCCATGTTGGAGCTGTTAGCACGTGCTCTTAGCCTGGAGCCTGCTTGAGATTCTCTCTCTCCTCTCTCTGATCCTCTCCTCCCTCCCCATTGAAATGTATATGTGTGTACTCTCTTTCTCTCCTAAACTAAATAAGTAAACTTAAAAAAAAAAAGCTACCATGGAGGACCTGGGTGACTTAGTCGCTTAAGCGTCCGACTTTCGCTTGGGTCATGATCTCATGGTTCGTGGGTTCGAGCCCCGCATCGGGCTCTGTGCTGACTGCCAGTACAGAGCCTGGAGCCTGTTTCAGTCTGTGACTCCCTCTCTCTCTGACCCTCCCCTACTCACGCTGTCTCTCTCTCTCTCTCTCCTAAAAATAAATAAAAAACATTAAAAAAAAGCTACCATGGTTTAGGGCTTAAGTGTGGGTAATTTCCAACGAATTGATACAAACGAATTAGAAAGCTGAATAACCTAACAGAAGAATATGGTACGAATATGAACAAATATGCTAAAATATGCAAATAGCTAATAAAATACAATAAAATGAATGAATTCTTTAATAATTGGAGAAATGCAAAGTGAAATGAGTTATAATCTTTTGTCTATGAGATTAGCAAAACATTCAAGTTCCCCATTCCAGTGCTGTCATGGGAGGGGGGAAAAGGCACTCTCCCAAGACTAATGGAGAGAATGGAAGGGATTATTTGTCAACATCTACTCTAATTTAAAATATGTGTACCTTTTGAACTTTTGAAATCTCACTTTTAGGAATGTATCCTATGGAGATATTAGGAAAGGTTTGCCATGATGTCATGTGTAAAAGGGTATTTATTTGAGCATTGCTTGTTCCTAGAAAAATAGTAAGTGAATGAACCAGGAACTGAATGGCCACCTTTCTCAGCAAACCACTCCTAAAGAGCATCCCCTGGTGGCAGGCTATGGTAATGCAGGGATAGAATTGAGGCCAGTCATCGTGATTACTCACATGTAATTGTATTGTCAACGGTCTCAAGTCCTTTCTCCACAACGGGTTTCAGCTCGTTCACAACATTACTCAGGTCATTGCCAAGATTTCCAAGAAGGGACGCTGAGGTTCCAGTGAGCAGGCCACACAAGAGAACAAGTTTCCAAAGCTGAAGCATCTTGTCTTGACACTTTGACACCCAGAGGAACAAGAATGAGAATTACCAAGAGAGAAAAGGATCATTCTTCTTAAGCACCTATTTATTACTCTTACACAGCATTCCTTTAAGGTAGATGTGGTCATCTTCTGTTTTACAGATTATAGCAACCCGGATCAGAAAGCTAGAGCAACTTGCCCAGAGACACACAGCCAGTGAGTGGAGGAGCTGAAATGTGGCAAGTCACACCTAGTTCCAAGTCTAGGCTCTTTATACAAAGGTCCTTTGCACTTGCTAGCTCCTCTGCCTCCTTGTCTTTGCAATTTTACCTAAGTCATTTCCTACTGACTCTCCAGCTTCAGTAAGACATGATGCCCTCTGTGAAGCCCACTCTGGCCCCTTCCCAGAGTCAAGGTTATAGGGCATCCCCCCACATACACACCATCTTGCTATCTTTATCATCTGATCAGAGTTGTGAATGCCAGTGAGTGATGACTTGTCTGCCTTTTCACCAGACGGTGAACTCCTTAGGGGAGGGGCTACATCTTACTTTACTATTGACTCCTCAGCCCCCGGTAAAAAGCCCAGACCTAGTATGGTATGATAACTAAATAGGTACGAAGAAAGAAACGGGCACCATGTCATGACTCTGCATTGCTCATCGGTTTTACACTTCTCCTAACATAATCTAACCTTTAATATGCTACACTGAAAATAGTAGTTAATCTGAGTGGCCCCATCCTTCTGCCTCTTGCTCCCCAAACATTCTGAAGGTCACCATGTGGGTGCCATCAGGGGGAAAGCCCACCACTCACAGGTTTGGAGGAGAATGTTCGCCAATCCTTGCTCCTCTGCACAGTCTCCTGGGGTTCTGCTAGGGGCTCGTGGCCTTTATATAGTGGTGACAGGATAGGAGGCTGTGCGCAGAAGCAAGCCCTGGTTCCGGGGCCATCCAGAGTGATTCCAAAGTAAATAACCACTGTCCAGGATGAGCAGAGAGATTTCCAACCCAAAGGTCACCCAGGATGCTTGAACTGAAGTGGATGGACACGCAGAGGACTTCGTGCCAAGACTAAGACCAGCTTCTCATGGAGAATCCAGCTGCCAAGATGGTGGCCACTGTGTGTGGGGAGGGTTGGAGTAAAGAGAGAATGGATGAACAGGAGAATGTTCTGGTGGGGGGACAAAGAGTGATCATCCAGCGAATTCTGTCCTCACTTGGGACCTGAGGCACGGAGAGGGGAAGTCATCTATTTGAGGTCAGCCAGCAGGTCCAGAGGTGGGGCTAGAATTATGGCTCACAGAGAGTCAGGGTCAGCCACCGGGGAGGTCATTGTCCCCAACCCTCCTCTGAGGTCTGAATGCTCCTCACAGAATCTCACAGGGTGGAGCCAGCCTCAGTGGGAATGTTTGTGCTGAAGGAGGACTTACTATTCCCCGAAGCCTGCCTGTTCCATCTAGCTGGTCGGGAGCTCCTCCTGGGGGTGAACAAAATTTGTCCCCACATTATCTCCACGTACGTGGGCACCAGTGAGGCCCGGAAACGTTAAGCATCTCATCTGAGGCTGCACAGCCAGTGGTGGGAGATCTGCACCACCAGCTTCATCTCTGGTCTCCCTCGGCCCACTTGCCCCCTTGAGCCTCAGTTTCCTCTTCTGCAAAACAGGGATATTAGCAGGCATCTCCTAAGGCGGCTGTGAGGACCACATGAAATGATTCATGTAAGGGGCAGAGCACAGGGCTGGGCATAGAATAAAAGTAAATAGCTCAAGTCTATTAACTATCATAATGTTACTGCTATTATCAGCCCCATTTTTCAGATGGGGAAACTGCGGCACAGACAGGTTAAGTATCTTGGTGAGCTAAAGAACAGGGATTTGAGCCCCAGAATTGTGACTGCCCAGCCCTCACATTTACCGCTTCTCCGAGCCTCAGTGTCTCCATATGTAAAATGGAGTTAGTGATACTGATCTTAAGGGATAGCTTTGAAAATTAAGATCACGAGAGCCCAGTGCCCAGTACAGTGACTGACTGAAAAAATGCTGCTTTTAGGAAGCATGGCTTACCAGGGCCATGGCTCCAACTTTGGATAATCTGAGGACTACAGCCCCATCACCCAGGGTCCGGCCAGTCTGTTCAGTTTTTTTTTCTTTTTTAAATGTTTTATTTATTTCTGAGAGAGAGAGAAAGAGAGAGAGTGTGAGAATGGGAGGGTCAGAGAGACAGGGAGATACAGAATCTGAAACAGGCTCCAGGCGCTGAGCTAGCTGTCAGCAGAGAGCCTGACACGGGACTTGAACCCACGAACCGTGAGATCATGACCTGAGGCGAAGTATTCTTAACTGACTGAGCCACCCAGGTGCCCCCCAGCAGTCTGTTCTTGCTACTCCTGCTGGTGGAGGGGTGGACGGGGGAGCTGAAGCTCATGCAGTTTCCACCCCTATGATTGCAGGGGCTTCTCTGTGGAGACCAGAGGTGATGCAGAGGGCTTGACTGTGGGTTCTCCCACCCCCTTGAAGTTTTCTTTTTTTTTTTTTAAAGTTGCTTTAAAACTTGTTTTGTATTTATTTGTTTTTGATATATAGAGAGACAAAGCATGAGCAGGGGAAGGGCAGAGAGAGGGGGGGACACAGGATCTGAAGCAGGCTCCAGGCTCCAAGCTGTCAGCACAGAGCCGGATGCGGGCTCGAACTCACGAATTGTGAGATCACGCGTGACCTGAGCCAAAGTTGGATGCTTAAGACTGAGACGCCCAGGTGCCCCAACTCATTGTTTTTAGACTGATATCAAATGGAGGCAGCTTGCTACGCTGTCCCAGGCTCTCCACTTACGCTTTCTTCATGAAATTTTTTTAGGATTACTCTATAAGATAGGGGCTATTCTCACTCCCATTTTGCAGAAGACAAAACTGAGGTTAAGAGAGTCTGTGGAAGGGCAGGATTTGAACTCACGTCTACCTGACTCCAAAGGCTGAGCCCATCACCGTTGCACCAAAGAGCTGCGGCAGGGGCCCCCCGCTCCCTGAAACATACAGCCTTATAGTGAGAATCTCATGCAAAGAAAGGGTCAGCGCTTCAACGATGTGGGACCAAGAGGGCTGCCGTCCCTGCTCATCCCCACCCATCAGGAAGATCCCAGGGATCCTAGGGCCTCTCAGGCCAGGACTCTGACCTCCTAGGATTCTAAACGTGTGTTAGCTTGCTCTTCAATTTTATGTTTTCCAGTCAGATTCTGAAGTGTATCGTAAGCCTGAAAAAGAGGCTTTGGAGCAAATTTCTTACACAGGAGAGGAAGGCAGAGGACAGACAAGTGGAGGTGAAGGTGCAGGGTCACAGGGCCCCAGGCAGCCTCACTGCACTCACCTATTGCCTCCGGGCCCTAACAGGCTCATAGCTGGTCAGCGGCCTAGTATTGTGCGACTCACTGGAATGATGACTGTCCTTCGAGATGGAGGTCAGAGAGGCCCCCAGGGACTCTCCAGCGTTTAAGCATCCTTGCCAGGATCCCCAGCAGGATGCCGTGTGCATCCTACAGAAAGGAGGACCGCTGGGCCTCTCTGCAACTGGCAGCAGAGTGAGACGTGAAAAGATGTCACTGTGAGACAGGCCTGTAGTGGCCGTGGTTTTTCCAGAGGCCCCTCCGGGCTCTGGTCTTGTCCTGTCCCACGTCCACAACACTCATCATTGAGGGAAAGGCTTTTAGAGACTGTGGATATTTTACAGATGACACACGAGAGGCCCCGAGAGAGGAAGGGTCTGGTAGATGATCACCTGCAGAGCAAGTATGTGAACTGTGGCTTGAACTCAGGTCGCAGGATGCTGAGGCCAGGGCCTTTTCTGGTCATCTTCCCTGGCTCTCATCGCAGCCATGGAGAACTCCCAGCGAAAGGCCTCTCAAATGAGTCAGGTCATCCCCGGCCCTCCAGGGAGACTACACACTGCCTCTTCTTGCTTAAAGGGGATCCCATCTCCTCCCTTGGCTCTTGCCCAGGACCCAATCTTGGTGAGAAACCTAGAGGACACAGGTGGCCTGAGGCAAGCTCCAGTGGTAGTCCTCAAGTCTGGCCAGGAGAGCTCCCCTTTATCCACTGCTGCTGCCTTCTGCCCTCCTCCCTCCCTGCCCACCCAGCATAGGGACTTGGGAAATAGAATGGAAACACAGCGATGTAATAAAAAAACTGAAACAAACACACACACACACGCAAACAACCAAGAAAATCTGTGGCACTTGGGGGGGTGCGGCTCAGTCACTTAAGTGTCCAACTTGATTTCAGCTCAGGTCAGCTCAGCTCGGGTCCTGATCTCACAGGTCATGGGTGTGCTGGCCTTGGATGTGAGCTAAAGAGAATCAGAACCAAAGGTGAGGCTTGCCCCTTCCTGCGACACTCTCTCCCTCCTAAGCTGAGGACGGTTCTCTCTGTCCACAGCCCAGCTCTCCACCCCGACAGCCCCTGCCCTGGCTGGGACCTGGAGCAGACATGGCCTTTGTCTCCTCTCAACCCACGCGACTTCATCACCTGCTAGAGGAAACTTCTGAAACTGACTGCTGACATTGTCTCTTCCTGTCCAGAAACCTTCCATGGACTCCAAGTACCTAGGAAGGTAGGCTGGGGCCCCAAGAACCTTCCAGGAGGTGTGCGGGGTCCAAACAAATTTTAAATGAAGATGAAGACGTTCCTTGCCTCCTCTCTCATGTATCTCACAGTGGAGAGCAGGTCTGTCCGGCCTCAGGACCCGTGACACTGGGACAGGTGGACACACAGCAGATGCGACGGTCCAGCTGCCTCTACTCAGCCAGTCAGTCCGGAGATTAAAACAACGTTTATTTATTTATTATGAAAGAGAGAGAGAGACCGAGAGATGGGCGGGGCAGAGAGAGAGAGAGAGAGAGAGAGAGAGAGAGAGAATCCCAAGCAGACGGCGTGCTGTCTGCACAGAGCCTGATGCACGGCTTGAACTTGTGAACAGTGAGATCATGACCTGAGCCAGAATCAAGAGTCGGATGCTTAATGAAGAGTCACTCAGGCGCCCTGTGAGATCAAAAAAAAAAAGGTAAAGCAGACCCACTGTTCTCACGTTTGATGTTTTCTGGAACACGCAGTTATTTTTCATAAAATATGTCATTTTGTTAAAACGTGATGCCCCTCAGCCCCAGGCTGGGTGAGAAGCCCCTCCCCCGAGTCCTTCCCTCACCCCCGCCTCCCCAGGGGGGCTCTGAGCCTGAGCCCCGCCCCTTCACTCGCGGCCCCTCCCATGGGCGTGGAGCTTTGCAGGACGCCCTGGACACTGCTGCCCTGGGGGCCTGGGACCCTGTTTCTATCACCAGGCACGGAGCCTGGCTTAGCTAGGTGCTCCACGACCCTCTTACTTTTGGAAAATCCAGCTTATTTCTCGAACAAACGTTAACACAGAAGCGAGTCACCCCAACAAATAAAGTTAGTCAATTTTCAGCATCCCTGTTCAGTTCCCCCACCCAGTCCCAGTTTCTTGCATCATCGTGCACGGTTCTCAGATCTGTACTTTCCTTCAGCTGTAAAACACAGTTATTTCCCCAAATTAAAAAAAAAAAAGTTCAGAAATTAACCAAGTCAGTTGATGGAACAATGGACTCTCCTAACGTGGCACCTTCAGCTCTTCCAGGGCCATGAAGTTAATTCCACTCCCATTCAAAGAGCAAATATTTAAAATTTAAAATAAGTGTCTCTCTGCTGGCAAATATACGGTGAGATGTACCTACTCCCTCATCCTAGCGTACATAGCAAGATCCGGGTTGGTAAATTCTAGGATGTGTTCCTGGGGCCATAACATGTTCCACGCCATAAAGTAAATACTTCTGATCCTGAGATGTTATCCCGAAGGGACCGTGCAAACAGTGGAAAGATGCAGCCTGTATGTCCCTGGATTAAGCCTTTGAAAGTCCCTGCGTGGCAGTTTTGCTCTCTACTTTCTGGCTGATTCGGGTCCAGTCAGGTGTTGCCGTCTTTCTTCCCCTGTCTTCCCTTAGGCCAGTCGTTCCCTGTCCTGAGTGTCCTCCTCTTCCCTGAAGCCTCCTTCGTGAGGTGTCACCATCTCCAGGAAGCCCTCACCCCTCTTTGAGGCCTGAGCCAGAGCTGGTAGCAGGGCGCCAGGCTGACAAGACGGCACTTGCTCACTTCTCCACCCTCTTCCCTCTCCCCTCCACGGCCCACGTTAGTCACCAGTGGGGCCGAGCGGCCTTGGCCCACCTGCCCCATGTTCTGCCTTCACTTACCTAGGAGCCCGGCTTTGGTCCTAGCCCATCACTTATGTCCTCAAGTGCCAGGTGTCTGGCCCTGATTGACAGAAAATGATGACAAGTCTCCTATACTTGCTAGAAACTTCGTGTACACCTGCCCACTCAGGTGTCCTGAAGCCATTGTCTGATTGTATATAGAAAGAAGAGATCCATCCATTCATTCACTCATTCAACATTTGTTAGTGTTGTACTGTATCTAGTCCTTTTCTGGATGCTGGGGCTGCTGGGAGGGGGGAGGTATTACCCTCAAGGAGCTCACAGGCTCATGGGAGCAGATTGATGAACAAGCAAGGTGAAAACTGGGGCGCCTGGGTGGCTCAGTGGGTTAAGCTCAGGTCACGATCTCAAGGCTCGCTGGTTGGAGCCCCCATTGGGCTCTGTGCTGTCAAGGGGAAGCCTGCTTCAGATCTTTTGCCCTCTATGCCCCTCCCCTGTCTCAAAAGTAAACATGTAAAAAAAAAGAAAAGTAAAAATCATACTAACCAGAGTTGACTCTTTCGCCTTTCTTTCTTTCTTTCTTTCTTTCTTTCTTTCTTTCTTTCTTTCTTTCTTTCTTTCTTTCTTTCTTTCTTTCTCTTTCTTTCTTTTTCTTTCTCTTTCTCTCTCTTTCTTTCATTTTTTCTTTCTTCTTTCTCTCTCTCTCTATCTCTCTTTCTTTCTTCTCTCATTTGTAATATTTATTTTTGAGAGAGAGAGAGAGGGCACAGGGGAGGGGCAAAGAGAGAAGACAGAGAATCCAAAGTGAGTTCTGAGCTGACAGGAAAGAGCCCCATATGGGACTCAAACTCATGAACTGTGAAATCCACCTGAGCCAAAGTCAGCTACTTAACCAACTGAGCCAACCAGACAACCAATGTTTTTTATTTTTATTTTCATTTTTTAATTTGGGAGAGAGAGGGTGCGAGTGAGTGAGGGGCAGAGAAAGAGATAGAGAGAGAAAGAGATTGCTACAAGGGGAAGAGAGAGAGAGATGGAGAGAGAAAGAGAGGGAAAGAGAAGCAGGGCTCACCTGAAGTGAGGCTCATGTTTGTTTGTTTTTTTTACCTGAAGTGGAGCACAGGCTCACCTGAAGTGGGACTCGAATTCACAAACTGTGAGATCATGACCGGAGCTCAAGTCCGACGCTTACCTTCTGAGCCACCCATGCGCCCTGGAGTAGACACTTTCTAAATGCTCTCTCTGTATTGGAAAGAATGTTAAGGTAACCTGGTTAGACGTGCATGTTGGGAAGCACAGTGTCTTTTTTGAGAAACACTGAAGACTCCCTTAGCTGGGAGGGAACTCAAGAGAAAAGTTCTTCTTTTTTTTAATTTATGTTTATTTATTTTTGAGAGAGACAGAGAGAAAGAGCATGAACAGGTGAGAGCAGAGAGAGAGCGGCAGACACAGAATCCGAAGCAGGCTCCAGGCTCTGAGCTGTCAGCACAGAGCCCAATGTGGAGCTTGAACCACGAACCATGAGATCATGACCTGAGCCAAAGTCAGACGCTTAACCAACTGAGCCACCCAGGCGCCCCTGAGCAAAGTATTAAGGCTGAGCAGGAATTAGCTAGCTGGACAGGGAGAAGGAATGGTGTCCCTGAGGGACATAACATCATGGACAAAGGCTTGGCACTGACTCAGGTTGATTAGTGCCCAAAGAAGCCCTGAATTTTGAGACCTTTTTTGTATATATTTTTTTTCTTTTTTTTTTTGCTAGAAGAATGACAGTCACAAAAGAGTGAGAGAGGGAAACTCACCCCTCTTCCACAGCTTGAGGGGTCACTCAGCAAATAAGAAAACAGGGCTCAGAGAAGTTAGCCGACTAATGTCACGCAGCATGTTTTCGGCAGAAGAGGCAGGTAGTAAGAGACAAACTAACCCTGAAGAGGAGACCCCCAAACACACTGGTTTAAATGAGCTAGCCCATTCTTTTGCTGCCGTGGAGATGAGACCCGGGTGGTCAGGGCCTTTGGAGCAGCTCGGCCGGCTCAGTCCACAGCTTCCACCTCCAGGTCCCAGGCACTTGTTCCTGTGTCTCCTATTTCTAAGTTGCTGGAAGGAAGAAGGTGTAGGGAACACCCCTCTCTTTTGAAAGAGGCTCAGTGCCCAACGTGGGACTTGAACTCACAACCCCAAGATCATGAGTCCCAGGCTCTACAGACTGAGCCAGACAGGAACCCCTTTCTTTTAAACACCTAGTTTTTCCTGATAGGCCGTTGGTAAGACCTTAGTCACATGGCTACTGCAAGGGAACCTGGGAAATGTAGTCTCTGGCAAACACACCAGTCAATATGGTCATGACAGGGATTTCAGAGTGTAGCGGGGACACTATAGCTGTCAGGCCCTAGTTAAACACTCCCCACCCTGACAAGAGTCCAGCAACCCAGGTTTTACTGTTAATTCCCTTTGACAAGGTAGAAAATGCCAGGCTATGAGAGGCCGAGTAAACTGCCCAAGATTTCAGAGCGAGAAAGGGGCAGGGGCCATCTTGAGCTCAGATGTGCCTAACTCCCTGGCCCTCGCCCTGTGCCCAGCAGCCCTTGGCACCAACTGAACCGAGGTCCTCACAGGATGGCTCAGGAGAGCTGGCCTGAGGCCCCTCCAGGCCATGCCAAGGACTCAAGAGTCTCTTGAGGTGACTGGACCCCATGAGGCAGTCCCTTTGGATGGGTGGCATCGTCCTCCCTGCAGGGCAAAGGGGAAACTGAGGCCTGCACGTAGGGAGGAAGAGCAGCCTGCAGAGGATCTCACGTGTCCTGGGCAGAAGAAAGCGGTGCCTGCTGGGGGACGAGACACAGCCAGAGTGCCTGGGCGCTGGATGTCCCGTCTGTGAGCAAAGGCTCTCATAGTTGCGTGTTCAAATCCAGACTTAACACTTGCTATGTGACCTTCATGAGTCACTTTACCTCTGTGAGCCTCAGTTTCTCATGTGTCAAATGAGGGAACCAGAGCAGTGTCTTCTGGTTGTTGTTAAGAGTTGGTGAGGTCACACGTGGTCAGCGAAGGCAGCGTCCCGGGATGGCAGTGGTGTGGGCGTAAGCAGAGGGATGGTGTCTCGGCCACGGCCTGGCACAGCTTGGGGTGAGCGGAGCCCTGGCCGTGGATGGAAGGGCCTCGGCTGGCGAGAGCAGCTGTTCTCCATGGGATGCTGAGCTCTCTCAAGGTCCTTGGCTTCCCCAGGCTGGCTGGGCAGAGGGGAGATGAGCCCTGGAGTCCAGGTGCTGCTTGAATTGATCTCAGCTCCAGGGAAACCCTAGTCCTTCAGAGGGCATGGAGGGGCAGGCCGGGATGTGGCCCAGGTCCCTGACCCTATGCCATTCTGCCCTGGACTCCTGAGCCCATGGATCAGAAGTCCCCATTCCTCCACAAGTGCTCTCAGAGTCCCTGGAGGGCACAGGAGGAAAGCACTGGCCAGGGTCACCCAGAATGTGACTGTCCCATTCCCCCTGCCTGCCTGGTCCAGAGTAGGGACTCACCGACTGCCTGCAGAGTGTGTGAATGGATGAATCAAGGGGTCTGCCACTGCCACCGACTGGCTGTGTGACCCTGGGTCAGCCTCTTGCCCTCTCTGTGCCTTGTAAAACAAGCTGGATCGTCCCAAATCTCCCTTCCAGATCCCACCCAGGTCTCCACCGCCCCAACTCCCCCCCCCCCATCCCAATGGCAGGAATAAAATGAGCCACCCAGGAGGGTGC
The DNA here is from genome assembly GCA_017311185.1 of Proteles cristata cristata. Classification (NCBI taxonomy): domain Eukaryota; kingdom Metazoa; phylum Chordata; class Mammalia; order Carnivora; family Hyaenidae; genus Proteles; species Proteles cristata. Next base: position 735,075 of record JAESUZ010003318.1, on the reverse strand, counting down.
AGAAGTTATCTTTTATTGCAGGGGGTGGAGGGCAGTGAGCAGAGAGGCTGCTGTCCCAAGCATGAGGAGGAGGGTCTGTGAGGGCTCCTTCCGGCTGCGCTCTGGCTGTCACTCTGGTTGGATGGTGGCTGTACCTTGGCAGATGGAGATGCCACATGAGATGTTGTCAAGGCACTGGGGACCGATGTGGGTGAGACCCTGGGGGCTGGGGCTGTGACAGCAGTCAGCCAGCTGCCCCGGCGCCTGATCTCTTCCCCGCAGTGCCCTGAAGACTCTGAAGTCTTGAGGAGGGACTGGCACCCGCGGCTTGGGGTTTGTCTCTGGCACCTGGCGCTGACCAGTCCTCCTCCCCTCACCCTTCTCTCCCATCACCTTAGGAACAATGGCAGATGTGAGAGGACAGATCAGAGGCCAAGACGAGGGCCAGGATCAGGGCTCAGTATATGAGCAGGACCGTGGATCAGTCTGAGATCAAGGCCGGGGCTCAGTCTGTGACTGATTCATGGCTGTGTAAATCACTGAGGCCAAAGCTCGGTCTGTGCTAGGAACCCGGCTCATCTGGGTGTGTGAATACGGCTCAGGGTGCAGAGTGTGGCCAGGATCAGGGCTCAGGCTGGGGCCGGGGTCACAGCTCAGTCTATGACCAACATTAGGGCTCAGCCTGCTGCTAAAAAAGGGGAAGCTGAGGGACCCCTGGGTGGCTCAATCTGTTGAGCGTCCGACTTCGGCTGAGGTCATGATCTCACGGTTCGTGGGTTCTAGCCCCATGTCGGGCTCTGTACTGAGAGCCAGCTCAGGGTGAGGAGCCTATTTCAGATTCTGTATCTCCCTCTCTCTCTGACCCTCCCCTGCTCACACTGTCTCTTTCTCTCTCAGAAACAAATAAAAAATTTTTTTTTAAAAAAAGGAGAAGCCTTCACCACAGGTGCGTGTGGAGGGCCTCACCTCCGAGTTGGGCACAGAGCCAACCTTACTGCTAGCTGGGCAGCACGGCGCCCTCATCGTCTCCCTCTTCAGACAGCAGCGTCCAGCTTACTGTCCTTTGAAAATTTACCTGAGGGAACAAATAAATATCAGTCCTCAGTCTCCAATAGAAAGCAGACCCCAATGGCTGCCGCTCTCCAGCGAATCAGTCTGACGGCCATGGGACCTCAGGCGTGTCAGTCCACTTCTCTGAGCCTCAGTTTGTTCATCTGTACAATAGGTATAATGATAGTACCGCCCCAGAGCGTTGTTGGGAGGATCCAACGGGATGGTGTGTTCAAGAGTGTACAGTGATCATCCAAGGAACTGGCTCTGTGGCTGCTTCCATAGAAGGGCCCCCTCCAGAACCCTGATAACTTCGCCTACCCCACATCTTTTGCTCCAGCAACTCCAGCAAGCCCAGCCATGCTTAGTGCCCCAGAGACCAAAGAAAACCGCTCCCCACCGCCCGGCTAGAAGAGAAGCCATGGCTTTTCATGAGGAGGGAAAGAGAAGGACAGGTGTTTAGTAGCGACGCCTCCTGCATATCAGGCTCTATGCTTTTCCTCTTAACCCACTCATCACCCTCCAGTGTTTGTGGTCTCGGTTCATCCAGGAAGAAACCGAGGCCCAGAGGGGCAGAGCCACTTGAACAAGGCCGCACAGTTGCTAAACAGCAGAGCCAGGGTTTGAACCCAGACCTGGCCCCTCCCCTTTCTCACATCACTCTGGCAGGCAGGTTCTGTGGGTTTAAGGAGGGATGATGATAGAGAGCTCTCAGAGGCCCACCGCACCCCCTCATTTCTGCAGACACTCCATCCAGCCACACTCTGCCCTCCTGCCTCCCCAGGGCGCCTGAGCAGACCTCCTGTGGGGTGCGGGCAGGGTGCATGCTTGCCCTTAGAAAGCTGCAGAGGGAATGCTTCCCTGTCCCAGGCTGTGGCTTACCAGTGAGATCCTGGATGATACGGGGGTCTATGTTCGAGATTAGAGTGTTGATCAATGGGCACACCTGTGGGGCAAGGTGGGGGGCAGCGGGGAGAGAGACAGGGCAGAAGGGAAGGAGGGAGGGGGAGAATGGCCAGGAGCAGAAAGGAGGACAAATCGTTATCAGCTGGGGAGGAACAGCCGGCACCCAGCAATACCTCAGAGCCTTTGACCCTTATTAGGATTCTAGAACAATAGAAACCTGGAAGTCTAAAACTGGGGAACATTAGGACCTTTGAATTCTCAAGCCTCAGAATCCTAGAACCCTAGAACCCTGAGAATCTAGAATGTTAGCATCCCAGAACCCTACACGCTTGGGAACCTGGAACCTTGGCACGCTGGAATCGTAGGGAATCAAAGGCGACCCTGGGAACCATGGAGCGGAGTTTCTCACCCTTCTGTGGGTACAATTCCCTGAGGGTCTCACTGCAGTGCAAATCCTGATTCAGCACGTCCTGGGTGGGAGGGGGCGGGGGTGGGGGCTGAGATGGGAGAGCCTGCATTTCTAGCCAGCTCCCTGGTGGGGGGCCCGTGCTGCTGGTCAGAGGACCACATTGTGAGTAGTGAGGCTCCAGTTCAGTGAATGACAGAGCCACACGGAGGACTTTTCTTCATAAACCCAGATTCCCAGCCCCCTTCCGGAATGCCTGGTTCAGAATCTCTGGAACTTTGGGCACATGGTACACACGTGTGTGTATGAAAATGATGTAACTACCTATTGTTCAGGTCTGTCTTTATTCTTTAATTAATTATATAAGTGATATTAATTTCTAATTATGGTAGAGAGATAGTTTTCTTTTAAATGAAATGTATTCAAATAAGTTTAAGGAAACTTGCATTGTTTAAAGGAACACAGTAGCTAAAAAGACAGCGTGGATATATCCCAATGGCTGAAGTTTGGGGCCCGATGATTTCAGCTACTGTCAGTCTCTGCTCCTGTCTCCCGCTCCCCAGGCTGAGTAAAGGGGCACAGGTTCTAGCTGACACCCCAAGGAGAAGTTGGCAAAAAAGGTGCCCGGAGAATACAATCAGGCCTGTGAATGGCACCCCTGCTGCTCCTCTCCCACCACCCCTAACACCCCCCCTGCATATTTCTGGGCCCCCAGGAGTGGAGGACTCACATTCTTCTCTATTAGGTTGGCCGCAGTCTTTTCCAGGACGGTGGCCACGGAGTTCACGACCTTGTCGATAGCTGGGCTCTGCCTGGAAAAGAGAGACAACTGATGACGCCCAGCCACGTGGGCAGAGTGCCACGCAGTGGGGGTGGGGAAGGCGTGGCAGGTGACGTAGCACCTTGAATCCCTGGATACTGCGGTGCCTTTCTAACCACAGAGCTCCTGTTCAGGGGCACCCCGCATCTGACCAGAGGCGCACCTCAACCTGTGAGAGTCTCCTTACAACCTTAAGACCTCATTCATTCATTCAGCACAGATGACAGATCACCACGTGCATGCCAGGCAGGACACTAGGCTGGTTACATGGGAAGGAGCAAACCACAAGCACCCCCACTCCTGGCACCTAAGCAGGGAGTCTTGCTAAGGCTGGCTCCTTCCTGCCTTCAGCTCTCAGCTTGATGGACACCTCCTCAGGCCGCCCTCCCTGACTGCTTGCCTAAGGGAGTGCTTTGTCTGACATTATAATCTGATATTTTCCTTGAGGGCTCTTTACTGATGGTCTGGATGCTTGTCTGTCTGCCTTTCCCTCAGGACAATAAACTCCAGGAAAACAGGGTCCTTGTGTGTTGTCATCAGAAATTCTCCAGAGTTCAGAGCCTATCTGGAACATTGCAAATATTCATACATTTTTCACTGAGAGAAACAATGAAGTAAAACATAGAATTAAATATATAAGGACAGCTTGGGACAAATATTCTGAAGAGCTAGAGTAGACTGTTTTGAGGGAGAAGAGAAGGAAACTTTACAATTATTTTTAAACTTTATTTAAAGTTATTTATTTATATTTAAAGTTTATTTCTTGAGAGAGAGTGCAAGGAGGGGAGGTGCAGAGAGAGGGAGAGAGAGAATCCCAAGCAGGCTCAGTACTGTCAGCCCAGAGCCTTACGTGAAGCTTGAACTCACAAACCATGAGATCATGACCTGAGCTGAAATCAAGAGTTAGGTGCTTAACCGACTAAGCCACCCAGGCGCCCCAGGAGGAAGCTTTTTTAGAACGTGAAAGGTTAGAAGTACATGCAGGTGGAGGGGAAAGGGGTTCTAGGTGGCTGAACAGGGTGTGCACAGGTCTGGAGGTGAGAAAGAGCCCATCTGTGGCCCAGACTAAGGGCCAGTGTGCCTGAAACACGGTGAGCAAAGGCAGGAGTGCAGTGGTCTGGGGGCGGGGCCAGATCACACTGAGCCCAGACAGCCCTGGGGAGCGCTGGGGCGAGCAGGCAGGGGGCGCAGAGTGGAAGGCCATTTCACAGAGGTGGACGCTGAGACCCAGAGCGACAGGATGAATCCCCTGGGACCTGCAGACAAGGCGGTCTCCGGCGGGACTCAGGTCTGTCACTTAGCATCCCAGCCTTCCCGAATACCATCAGGCAAGAGAGCCTTTCTTTGGTTTGGGGGGTGGGATCTTCAGGCAACCTGTGATCAAATCCCTCAAGAGGGGTCGGCAGGGTGTCCTTCATGCAGGGCCCTGAAGGCTGAGGGCTGAGAAGCCAGCCTTGTTTCCCCCAAAGCCAAGCTGCCCCAGCCCTCAACTCCCAGCCTGTCCTCTCCAACAGCCACCCCTCCCCCCCAGTCCTCTTCCACACCAAACGTGCCCTTTCAAGCACAGTGTGAGGCATGGATTTTGTGGACTAACAGGGATCGATGATTTCAATGGAGAGGATGGAGTTGTCAAGATCTCCTTTTGGGAATTTTCAGTGGGTGGAGGCTATCTGGGGGCAAGCGGAAATTAGAGCCCATGGTCAGCACTGACTTCTCATTCCTCCCACATGGAGGCCAGAGGGTGGATCCCACTGGTGGTGGTGTTATTGGAAATAACATAATGATAAGGGGGCCAAGTTTTCAAAAAAGAGGAACAACCCTAAATATGCACATGCAGAAAACAGCGGAGCTTCCAAAGGCAGGAAGCAGAATCCCGGCAGCCCTGTAAGGTGGAAGGAACAGATTCGTGATCGGGGTCGGCACTCTTGCCTCAGTAGTGGAGGGAACAAGGACGCTGAGTCAGCGTGTGATTATACAGGATGCTATGATTACTGAGAGCTTAGTGTTGTCAGGCTGGGTCCCAAACTCTTGTGCCTTCCCGTGTGGCCAGCTCAGCAACTGAGAGTAGGCATGATTCTCGCCCGCACTGAAGGGAGACCTGAGGCTCAGAGGGGCTAAGCTGGTCACGACGTTACCAGGCGGGAGCAGAGCTGGTCTCTGAACCAAGGCCTGTCTGACTCCAGAGCCTAAACCCCTTTTCTCCATGTGGTGCCACCTCGTGGGTACAGGAATAGGGCTGAAACTAGGGGACCTCAAGTCCTCTGAGAGCCCAGCTCTGCAGAGGTGGAACGGGCCTTACCCATCCAGCAAGCTGATGGAGATGGTGTCTGAGTCGCTGCGGCATTGTCCAATGACCACTCTGGGGAGGCCAGTCTGGGCATCGGTTTCAAGTGTGATGTCAGTCAGGAGGTCCAAAGAAGCCTTCAGGTTGACCTTCTGGCCAGTGAGAGGCCTGCAGGAGACAAGATTCCCAGTGAACGGAAGTCGAGAAGGCCTGCCAAGCTACCTCCACCGTGGGCGTGCCCTATTCCGGATGTCTACGCTGATGTCAGTGTCATCTACATTCCTTATGAGACTGACATGTGTACGTTAGGGGCTTCTTCACCTAGCCACAGGGCTATGGTTCCCCGGGCAGGTGTATACAGCACCCCTGTAAGAATTAAAATAAAAACAACAGTTAACATTTAGCGAGGGCAAATGATATGCTAGGCACTTCTAAAATGCCTGGATTAATCCATGTCATCATCACACAGATACCGTGAGGGAAGAGCACTACTATCTCTATTTTCAAAATGGGGAACCATTGGTACAGACAGGCCAGGGAACCGTCCCAAGATCTCATGAATGAATCCAATGAGTGATGAAGCCCTCGTGTCCTCAATTTATCTGTTCCTACACACGCTCGTACTCCTGTCTCTCTATCTTTCTTGAAGTAATTAATATACTTTAAAATTATATTTGTCACATATCCCTTTCATTATATACTGTGAAAGACTAGATGCATTAGGCACAATGGTCCCTGCTATTCAAAGAGAATTTCAAGAGACCAAATCATGCTGGGGGGAATTTCGCCAAAGACTCATGAATGCTCATGTCTTCTCCATTTTTCAAATTTTTCAATTAGATAAATGTTATGATTTCAGAAATATTTGATGGGAACTTCTTTTTTTTTTTGATGGGAATTTCTTTTAAAAGAGACTTGGTTGTGGCCAACGTTCATTAAAACCCTTTAAGGGTTCAGAGTTTAGAGCTGGAAAGGCCCCCTCATTTACAGATTGGGAGACTGAGGGCCAAGGCCACATAGTAGTCTAGCAAAGTGCCTGATTCCGGAAAATTTGGGAACCCACTGGTCACTCCCCACTCTCAGATTCGAATGCATACTCACAGTGCCAAGTTGACATTAGCGGTGACAGGGACCCTTATGGTAACACCTTTGCCTTCAGGAGTCACTTCAATTTTGATATTCAGGATGCGGGCGTTAAGGATGTTCGCGCTGTGCAAAAACCACAATTTCCCTTTGTTATTCCTCATGACAGCCGTGCTTCTCTGATACCAGCACCATGCTAAGCGTTTGGGCCTCACCACCCCTGCCTTCTTTGGCCTTCATGGGATCCCTGCTCAGAAGCTTGATCCTCCCCCATGTTATGGCATCGCAGAGTGAGGCTGAGACAGATGTCATTCCCCTCCCAGATTCCCAGGAGGAAGAAGTGTCAGCATCAGATTTTGAACCCATAACCGTTTGACTCCAGAACTCTATGTGTGGAGCCAGCTATGTGGTATGAATTCCAGTTTTCTCTCTCTTGAGAGGATTCAGACTTCTATCCTCAGCTGTATTTGGAGAAGAAAAGTCTTACTCCTAGGAAGAGAGGCTTCAGGCACCAGCAAGCAGGTGGGGGTGAGGATTAAGAGGACCTTCACCGGGATCCTGAAATGATGGAATGTGGAAGCCCCAACCCACGAGATGCCCGGATTGGCCCCATGGCCCTGTTTCTAATTTCTCAAGCTCTGATGACCCTGGCATCAGACTGCCACAGCTCTGAGGGGAGGAACAAGGTTTATCCCCCTTTCTGTTGTTGATCTTCAACTCACCTCCCTAGAGGTGTGTGTTCAGTTTTCATGAAGCAAAGCTCTCTACTTTGAAGCATCAACTCACCCGTATGTTCCATCCTTAACTGAAATGATCTTAGAAAGAGCTTCGTTCACCAAGTTCTCAATTTGCTGCACCTTCCCCTTGGCCAGCTGCCAAACCTTGGAATCTTGAAGCAACCCCAAGTCAGCCTTCAGTTTCTGCATGACAGCTGTAAAAAACAATTGCCACTGAGAGTTCGGTGTCATTTACGGAGCAGTGACCATGTACGAGGCACAAGGGAAGACTCTTTGCTGATGTTATTTTGTTTACTCATCATAACAACCCAAAGGAGGTAGATGTTGTTATCATCTGCATTTTCAGCTGAGGTAATAAAGGATCAAAAGGTTAAGAAATGTGCCTAAAGTCATGCGGCTGGGGAGCCTTTGTTCCTTCCATGATGTCTTCATACTAATATATACTCATCATTTGTAACCTAAGCCATCAATCAATTAGCCAAGCAGTTGATATTTATTGTACACCAGCTTCCAGTTGAGGTGGGGTGGATGGTGGTTTATTGTTCTAATAAGATGTCACACAATTTTGAAAAGCTAGGTCCAACAAAATGAGAGAATGAACTGAGAAATGGAAAATCCAGAATCAAGGGGAAAGTGTGGCTCCAATTCATAAACGTGGCAAATTGGAATTTGAGAATGACATCTTTGCAGTAAGCATTTAAAGGCATTAATAAAGGGGTGCCTGAGTGCCTCAGTTGGTTAAGGGTCCTACTGTCGATTTCGGCTCCGGGCATGATCTCACAATTTGTGAGATCGAGGCCCACGTTGGGCTCTGTACTAACAGCACAGAGCCTGCTTGGGATTCTCTCTCTCTCCCTCTCTCTCTTTGCCCTCCCCAGCTCCCACTCTCCCTTTCATTCGGAAAATAAATAATTACAAAACAAACAACAACAACAAAAAGAAATCAGAGTAAGAATAATTAAGTAAATATGAAGGTAGGTAGCTTTAAAGCTACCTAGCCTTAGGGGTGCCTGGATGGCTCAGGCAGTTAAGCATGTGACTCTTGGTTTCGTCTCAGGTCATGATCTTGCAGTTTGTGGGATCAAGCCCCATGTTGGAGCTGTTAGCACGTGCTCTTAGCCTGGAGCCTGCTTGAGATTCTCTCTCTCCTCTCTCTGATCCTCTTCTCCCTCCCCATTGAAATGTATATGTGTGTACTCTCTTTCTCTCCTAAACTAAATAAGTAAACTTAAACAAAAAGCTACCATGGTTTAGGGCTTAAGTGTGGGTAATTCCCAACGAATTGATACAAACGAATTAGAAAGTTGAATAACCTAACAGAAGAATATGGTATGAATATGAACAAATATGCTAAAATATGCAAATAGCTAACAAAATACAATAAAATGAATGAATTCTTTAATAATTGGAGAAATGCAAAGTGAAATGAGTTATAATCTTTTGTCTATGAGATTAGCAAAACATTCAAGTTCCCCATTCCAGTGCTGTCATGGGAGGGGGGAAAAGGCACTCTCCCAAGACTAATGGAGAGAATGGAAGGGATTATTTGTCAACATCTACTCTAATTTAAAATATGTGTACCTTTTGAACTTTTGAAATCTCACTTTTAGGAATGTATCCTATGGAGATATTAGGAAAGGTTTGCCATGATGTCATGTGTAAAAGGGTATTTATTTGAGCATTGCTTGTTCCTAGAAAAATAGTAAGTGAATGAACCAGGAACTGAATGGCCACCTTTCTCAGCAAACCACTCCTAAAGAGCATCCCCTGGTGGCAGGCTATGGTAATGCAGGGATAGAATTGAGGCCAATCATTGTGATTACTCACATGCAATTGTATTGTCAACGGTCTCAAGTCCTTTCTCCACAACGGGTTTCAGCTCGTTCACAACATTACTCAGGTCATTGCCAAGATTTCCAAGAAGGGACGCTGAGGTTCCAGTGAGCAGGCCACACAAGAGAACAAGTTTCCAAAGCTGAAGCATCTTGTCTTGACACTTTGACACCCAGAGGAACAAGAATGAGAATTACCAAGAGAGAAAAGGATCATTCTTCTTAAGCACCTATTTATTACTCTTACATAGCATTCCTTGAAGGTAGATGTGGTCATCTTCTGTTTTACAGATTACAGCAATCCGGATCAGAAAGCTAGAGCAACTTGCCCAGAGACACACAGCCAGTGAGTGGAGGAGCTGAAATGTGGCAAGTCACACCTAGTTCCAAGTCTAGGCTCTTTATACAAAGGTCCTTTGCACTTGCTAGCTCCTCTGCCTCCTTGTCTTTGCAATTTTACCTAAGTCATTTCCTACTGACTCTCCAGCTTCAGTAAGACATGATGCCCTCTGTGAAGCCCACTCTGCCCCTTCCCAGAGTCAAGGTTGTAGGGCACCCCCCACACACACACACCATCTTGCTATCTTTATCATCTGATCAGAGTTATGAATGCCAGTGAGTGATGACTTGTCTGCCTTTTCACCAGACGGTGAACTCCTTAGGGGAGGGGCTACATCTTACTTTACTATTGACTCCTCAGCCCCCGGTAAAAAGCCCAGACCTAGTATGGTATGATAACTAATTAGGTACGAAGAAAGAAATGGGCACCATGTCATGACTCTGCATTGCTCATCGGTTTTACACTTCTCCTAACATAATCTAACTCTTAATATGCTACACTGAAAATAGTAGTTAATCTGAGTGGCCCCATCCTTCTGCCTCTTGCTCCCCAAACATTCTGAAGGTCACCATGTGGGTGCCATCAGGGGGAAAGCCCACCACTCACAGGTTTGGAGGAGAATGTTCGCCAATCCTTGCTCCTCTGCACAGTCTCCTGGGGTTCTGCTAGGGGCTCGTGGCCTTTATATAGTGGTGACAGGATAGGAGGCTGTGCGCAGAAGCAAGCCCTGGTTCCGGGGCCATCCAGAGTGATTCCAAAGAAAATAACCCCTGTCCAGGATGAGCAGAGAGATTTCCAACCCAAAGGTCACGCAGGATGCTTGAACTGAAGTGGATGGACACGCAGAGGACTTCGTGCCAAGACTAAGACCAGCTTCTCATGGAGAATCCAGCTGCCAAGATGGTGGCCACTGTGTGTGGGGAGGGTTGGAGTAAAGAGAGAATGGATGAACAGGAGAATGTTCTGGTGGGGGGACAAAGAGTGATCATCCAGCGAATTCTGTCCTCACTTGGGACCTGAGGCACGGAGAGGGGAAGTCATCTATTTGAGGTCAGCCAGCAGGTCCAGAGGTGGGGCTAGAATTGTGGCTCACAGAGAGTCAGGGTCAGCCACCGGGGAGGTCATTGTCCCCAACCCTCCTCTGAGGTCTGAATGCTCCTCACAGCATCTCGCAGGGTGGAGCCAGCCTCAGTGGGAATGTTTGTGCTGAAGGAGGACTTACTATTCCCCGAAGCCTGCCTGTTCCATCTAGCTGGTTGGGAGCTCCTCCTGGGGGTGAACAAAATTTGTCCCCACATTACCTCCACGTACGTGGGCACCAGTGAGGCCCGGAAACGTTAAGCATCTCATCTGAGGCTGCACAGCCAGTGGTAGGAGATCTGCACCACCAGCTTCATCTCTGGTCTCCCTTGGCCCACTTGCCCCCATTCGCTCTACTCTTAACACAGCGGCCCGAGGGGTGTCCCTCAGCCTACCCTCAGAGTCCTCGGCATGGCTCCCAGAGCCCGTGTCCTCCGTGCTCTGCTTTCCAGAATCATCTGCTACCTCTCTCTCCCCAGCCCCTACTGGCCTTCCTTCTGCTTCAGAAAGATGCCAACCTCTTTCTTGCCTTCGTCCCTTGTATTGGCTGTGCTCTCGGCCTAGAACCCTCATCCCCAGTGGTCCCCAGCCCTTGATACCACCTCCCCAGAACCTCCCTGACTGTCCAGCCGAGGCAGGCCAGCTGCCCCCACCCTCAGCTTCTTGCTGCCTTGTTTCACCACAAATCATCCCAACCGGGTTGGGTTTTTTTGTTTTCACTTGTTTCTTGATCCCCGCAAGTTGTTACTGTCCTGTGCTCTGGGTCTTCCTCTTGCCTGGGTCCCTAAGACACTGACCTGTCCATAGAATGTCCCAAGCCTCTCCCTGGAGCCCCCTGTAAAGCCAGCCACTGCCTGGGCAGGTGGTGAGGTCCCTATCAGCAGAGACGCCCAGAAATTGGACTTGGCGATTACTGAGGTCCCGTGTGGCTTTATGTGGCTGGAGCTGTGATTTCAGATCTCCCTGACCTCGTGTTTTAAAGAGTGATGTTGTATCTTTTCGCGGTTCTTCCCCTCACGTTCCCTTTCTGCCTGGGTCCAGCCCCCTTCCTGGGCATGTGGCCTCCTGCCTCTCTCTTTTTCTCACCTGCTCCCCCCTCTGAGACCCCAGCCTGGCCCTGCTCTGGGCTTCTGGAGCCACCATGGCTGCTGTGGCTCCATTCCTCAGCACAGGGCACATCAGGACAAAGCCAGCATAGCTCTCTCCCCCTGGCATAACTGCCTCTCTCAGCTGAGCTCTGAGGCGATGTTGACTAGAAGCTCCTGTCCCTGGGGGGGCATGAGACAGGCCAGTGAGTGGTGGGCCCTGTGCAACTTGAAGGTCCTGCTTCCTAAGGAGCCGTGTTCTCCAGGTCATTCTCTTCTCTGCGGCCTCACTGGCCCTGCTTACATGAGGACAGGACCTCGCCACCCACTCAAGGGGCCCCATCTGCTCGAGTATTTGGGGCATCCCCCAAATCTGGTGTGGGGGGAACCCTGGGCCCTCTTCTTCCTGGGGCTCCCCAGATCCTACTGCCAACAGTGGTGTGGGACTCTTGAACAAGCACATTTCCATACGTGTGTGTGCACACGCACGCTCAAACACACACACACGGATGTGGGTGTGCACGTGCAAGATCGAGATGGCACAAGCTAGACTCCTCCGAAGAAAACAGATGTGTTTCCCTGCCCGCAGCGAGGAGAGCTTGCAGAAGCCTAGAGATCGTGGTACCGCCATTCTCAATGAAAACAGCTGACCAGCCACAAAGGGGGGGTGGGTCTCCACAGACTGCCTGGGTCTGTTTTGTTTTGTTTTTTCCTTTAAAGACTTTAGATACAGGGGCGCCTGGGTGGCTCAGTCGGTTAAGCATCCAGCTTCGGCTCAGGTCATGATCTCATGGTTCGTGGTTCAGGCCCCGTGTCAGGCTCTGTGCTGACAGCTCGGAGACTGGAGCCTACTTCAGATTCTGTCTCTCTCTCTCTCTCTCTCTCTCTCTCTCTCTTTCTCTCTGCTTCTCCCCTGCTTGTGCTCTCTCAAAAATAAGTAAAAAAGAAAGAGTGAAAAAAATGAAAATAAATAAAGACTTTGGGTATGATTATCTGGTGAGGACCACTGGAGAATGAAGCCAATATTAAGGAAATGAGAAAATTTGTCATTTGAGTGTCTAGATCCAACAGTGCCTGAAGTCATAAATATCTCTGGACTTTTCAATTCAAGTAAATTTCATCTCCTCCTCCTCCTCCTCCTCCTTCTTCTCTCTCTTTTTTTTTACTTAAGCCCGTGTGAGTGGAATTCGAGCCATTCAAATCCACAGCAGTTCTGACTCACACCTCTATAGACTCACGTTGGCCTCCTCCCTTCTGATGGCTACTAGAGGGTCAACCTCTACACTTAAAACATTGCAGACCCTGAAACCAGGGGGAGCTGAGAGTGCATCAGTTTAACCTCCTTGCTGGGAAGTCTGGGGAGCCTGTGGCCCAGAAAAGGAGAAGGACTTGTCCAAGGCTATACAGTGACCGTGGAGCCCTCTTATCTTCCTGTTTTCTTGTATAGCTTTCAGTTTTGTTGGAATTTTCTACTTTGGGCAATAGCCTTAAGGAAGGAAAGATTAGGGACGCCTGGGTGGTTCAGTCGGTTAAGCGTCCAATTATTAATTTTGGCTCAGTTCATGATCACATGGTGCATGGGTTCAAGCCTCATGTCAGACTCTATGCAGACAGTATGGAGCCTGCTTGAGATTCTCTCTCGCTCACTCTCTGTCTCTGCCCTTCTCCCATCCATGCTCTCCCTCTCTCTCTCTCTCTCTCTCTCAAAATAAATAAATAAACATTAAAAAAAAGATTAAACAAAATTACTAGGAAGCATGTTTAACATATAGGCACTGAGTCCCATCCCGAGCTAATGTGGGACAGGGGCTCTGGGACCCCTCAAGGGCGTCCCTGTCCAGGCTACCTTGGGGTGGGGGTGGTTGACCGGAAACAGAAACACCTAGACTGGATGACTCCGAGGTGCCTTGTACCTTGATTCCTGTGACTTACGTGTGACCCCACCCCAATCTCTGGAGCCCCAGCTCAGCTAGACATGACCCTTACAGCCCTGTAGCTCATGTGCACAGCACCCTACAGTGCAGTCTATCTTGCAGAAGCTGAGGCCCACACCAGCAGATGGCCGGGCAGTAACAGCTGCCATTATTTGGCTCCTACTTTGTACCAACTGCTTCTACTTTATCTTGTTTCATCCCCTCAGCAGGCTTGCAGGGTGTGTTACTGCCCTGTTGCTTGGATGAGGAGCGTGGGGCTCAGGCGGGAAGGACGACTTGCTCAAAGCCGCGCTGGGGACAGGAGAGGGCAGGGCTGGGAAGTAATAACCCCAGGGCTGCGTCCTGGCCCCTTGAGAGCCGCTGTTCCAGGCGCGGCCTCTTGGGGGAAGCAGCGAGTCGTACTCTTCCGCCAGACGTGCCGGCCCCGCCCACTCCCGCACCCAGTAGGGGCAGGGGAGCGTCGGGCAGCTGCCGCGTGGCTGGTGCTTTGGGGGCACTTTCCCCAGCGAGTCCTCACGACCACCCTGTGAGGAGGATGTGAGGCCCCCGTTACCAGTTGAGGAAACTGAGGTTCAGAGAATGGAGGTGGCTTGCCCCGGCCTTACAAACCCACACAGGAACCGGTCATCTGGGGCCCCAGGGAAGTCCGCCCCCCCCCGCCCACCCGGGTCACACTGAGGCTGAGGCCAGCTGGCGAGGCAGGAGAGTCCTGGAGCTTGAATATCCTGTTTATCCCTCAGCCTCTGCTGTTTGAGTTGGTTGTAACGCCTGGTGCACTGGGCCCGTGTCAACCCGGAACAGGCCCAGGAAACGCCAGTGGGTGCTACTTGGCGTCAGGCTGGGGAGCCCTGGCAGAGGGCTCAGGAGCACCCTGTGTGTTTCTCCTCTGACCCCCGCACTGGCCGCTCAGGGAGGACGCGGCAGCCGGGAGAGGGTAGGATAGGCTGGTTCTCCTCGCGCTGACCGTGGTCCCACCATCAGAGCACAGAGCAGGGAGGAGGTAGCAGCCCGGGTCCCCACGCCTGGGGCAGGGACCTGGAGAACCCATCCAAGAGAGCCGTGCTGGGTGGCCTTGGACCAGGCGCCAGACTCCCCTCCCTGGCCTGACACTTAGTTCCGCAAACATCTGGGCCCTCTTGCTCCATCTTGGGGCACAGAGCTGAGGGCAGTGCTGAAATCCCTGAAGAGAGTTTTTCCCGCCCCAGGAACAGAGCCCAGAAGGCCAAATGTGTTGTAATGACCTCAGGCCTCAGTTGCCTCATCTGTAAAATGGGATAAACACCCCTGTGCCTGGTTCCCAGGGCCAAAATGGAAATCAAAAGTGTGCCGAAGGGGCTCTGAGGGTTGTGGTCAGAGCCTGGCTTGGGGCTTGGGCAGGCCTGGCTTCGAATCCTGTCTCTGCCTGTTGCTGGCTGAATGACCTGGGTAAGGGGTGTCATCTCTCAAAGCCTCTGGTTCCTCATCTGTGAAATGGGGCTAACAGCAAGACTTCCCTCCAGGGGTGTTGTGAGGATGAGGAGGGTAACCATGCAGAAGGGTTAGTGCAAGGTTGGCCCTTGACACATGGTAACAGCAGTGGCGATGCTGATTACAGTTAAATTGCTGGTTTCCGGTCACTTTGGTCCTGTCCACCTTGGTTCTTCCCATCTGCACGCAGCCCTACCACTATGGGGTGAAATTAGACAGGGCCTCCAGTCTATCAGTGCGCACCAGCCCTGGCTCCCTTAGCTGCTGGTATATGGCCCCAGGCACGTGCATTTCCTCACTGGGCCTCAGTTTCCCCTCCCAGGACAATTTAGGGAATTCTGAGAACTCTGGTCTTGCGCACGACTCTGACTGATGGCAGGGCTCGATGGAATGTTCTGTGCGACGGCCTCTGAGGCAGCTCCTGGGCTTGGAGGGGAGGGTTGGTTAGCGATGTGTCTGCCACCTTTCAGGACGGGCAGGCGGAGCCTCCATGATCACTAATGTTCCCTCCAGCTTGGCCTGAGCGCATCTACATTGGAGCTGGCCTTGGGTGTGTATCTCAGTCTTTCCCTTTGTTGACTGTGCGACAGGCGACAAATGCCCTAACCCCTCTGAGCCTCTGTTATTTTTAGCATAAAGTGAGAATTAGAATGGTCTCTACCTCAGAAGAGCTGCTAGCAGGGGGCTAGAGGAGGAAATGTCGGTAGAGAGCCCAGCTCAGCTACTGCCGGAGGTGCTGCTCCGTGGATCACAGTTACCGTCATCGTTATTATTACTCAATAAAAGTAGCGAGTGGCGATGTAGCTCCTATAGCGTGTGGGAGCCAAGGGAAATGGGGAGGTGACAAGGGACACAACAGGCCTGGGTTTAAATCCTCCCTCTGCCTTTTACTAGCCCTGTGAACTCACCCCTCAGAGACTCAGCCTACTCATCTCTAAAGTGGGCACAATAAGTGTGCCTACATCCTAGGACCCATCTGAAGAGCAGACATGGTGACATGTGTACAGCCCGTAAGTGCTTTTGAAAGATGTGTGGTTCTCATTCTCCCACTAGAATGGAAGCTCCAGGAGGTAGAATTCTTTTAAAAAAAAATTTTTTTTTAACATTTATTTATTTTTGAGAGACAGAGACAGGGCATGAGTGGGGGAGGGGCAGAGAGAGAGGGTGGACCCAGAATCTGAAGCACAGAGCCCAATGCGGGGCTCGAACTCACAAGCATCGAGATCGTGACCTGAGCTGAAGTCGGACACTTCACCGGCTGAGCCGCCCAGGCTCCCCGCTGTTATTATTTTTACACACAGGCCAAAGACTTTGCCCACCGGTGGCTCCCCCAAGGAGAGCCAGGCACTCTGTTTCCTCATATTTTCCATGCGTATCTGCCTCTCCCATGTCACAGCACAACCGATCGCTCCTTCCTCTCTCTGGCCCCTGCTTGCTGACCAGTCTGGTGGCCCTCGGGCTGTGGAGTGGCCTCGAGCACGGGCTCAGCTGGCCAGGCCTGCATCTCTCCCCAGCTCTGCGGCCTTTGGCACCCCTGGCCTCCCGAGTCTGTCATTTCTCGGCTCTGGGCGCTAATGCCGGGCTCGGTGTTTCTCCAGCCTGCTGTGACGCGCCACATCTCACTGAGAGGACGCCAGTCCGGGGCTGGCTCAGTGCTGGGGAGCTGCATCAGTGTCCCCTCCCAGCCAGGCAAGCATTCTTCAACCCCCAGGACTGGGTGTGGGGGGGCATGCGAAGGGCCTTTGATGGTGGGTGGGGAGGTCGGTGCCCTCAGAGGCCATCTGAGGTCCAGGCTGGCTCATCGGAGCCATCCCGGAAACAGAAATGGTGACAGCTGCTCTTGCGTGTTCTGTCCCCGCTGTCCCCTCTCCAGGGCACAGGCAGTCTCCTTGCGTGGCAGGTATTTGCCTTTTGGGGACAAGGGCCCCAGCTTTGAGGGTCGTGGGATGAATTTCTCATTGAAAATCTCCAGCGAGGCATTAAGGATTAGCCGCTGTCTCAAGCCTGGGCCATGCTACCTTGGTGTGACTGCTAATCCCCACCGTGGCAGCTTCCTGGTCCCACTGACCCGGCCCTTCACCTCTGAGCTGGTATCTTTTTCCAAACACAGCTCAGTTCCCTGGCAAGAAAGTTCCTAAAAGGTCATCCAGCTCACTGAGACCAGAGAGGGGGAGCGGTGGGGCTGAGGCTGCAAAAGGGTGAGGAGGTGGAGGCTGGGCTGAAGCTCTGCCCCCTCGCTCCCCCTCTCCATCCCTTCCTTAGGCGATGCTGGATGCAGAGATGTGCACCCAGCTCTCATCCACTGAGTGAAATTCCTTTATTTTACTGTAAAGAGGCCGAAAGGATTGTCACTTTCTCCTTTGAAATCAGTCAGGTGTGAATAATTCATCCAATTTCTAATAGGCCCCAGTTCCCCACACTTGAACTACCCACTCAGGAATTCTTGGCAAATAAGAAGGATCCATGTAACAAATGTTTTCCAATGTGTTGTCATGTTCAGACTGCTAAACATAACAATGAGCAAAGTTGTCATGATGTGACAGTCTGAAGACCTTTAATTACACATGTTGCGATCTTGACGTTGCTGTTTTCTTTTCCTGAGTTTAGAAATGACGCGTTTTGTTTTTTTCAGCTCTCAAACATTTTCCTCATTCATTCACACACTCACTCGTTTGTTCATTCGTGTAACAAGTGTAAATTGTTTTGAGCTGGGGCCACTCTTCCGTTTGATCACTCTTTACTGGGCACCTCCTGAGAGCCACACCCTGTACTGGGGTCGAAGACAAACTTGTCCCAGAGATGGGCCACCCTCCAGGGCAGTAATTGAGCTCCCAAGTGGTAGGAAAGTGCAGAGTCATGTGTACTCACTCCCCTCAAACAACCAGAGGCAGGTGCTATTTTGTTCCCATTTTATAGATGAGGAAACTGAGGACAGAGAAGCTAAGCGAATTGCTCAGGGTCACACACAGTGAGTACTTGCAGTCGGAGCCAGGTAGCCTGGTCCCGAGTCCATGCTCTGAGCCCCTCACATGACACACTCATTTCTACCCTGATAACTGGCACCCCCTTGGCCTGTGGGAGCCATGGGGGGAGGGAAGCACTCGATTCCTCTTTGCTTCCCTAGCACCACCCATCCCAAGGTCGGTGTCAGAGGAGGCACTCCTGAAAAGTGTGTTCGTTGGAGGAACGTGTGCAAGCTCATTGGACTGGAGCTCCGTCTTTTTGTGTCCAGCAGTCAGCCTACAACCTGGCTTGCGGCGGGTCCCCATAAACATTATAGTGCATTACCGTGCAAACTACAGGTTAACGGACAGGCTGACCAACTGGCTGAGTAGATAAATGGAGGGGATGAGACCCAGAGTCCAGCGAGAAGATTCCAGAATCCTGTCACTCCCTCTCCTGTCCATCGTCTCACCCCTTCATCCATGCACTCATCCCATACGTATGGAGCTTCGATTCTGTCCCTGCCGCCCGCCAGGCCCTGCGCCCCAGAGAGCAGTCGTGGGTGCGTCTACCCTCAGGCCCCACTTGCAATCACTCTCCCCAAAGCAGGTGACATACTTGAAAATGTTCTGTGCTTTGAAAAGCCCTGCAAATGGTCAGAATTTTCCTCCTGTGGCTTCGCTGCTGTCCCTGACACAGCCCCGTCCTGAGGAAAGCCCTTCATAAACACAGAATTGGGTTGAACTGAGCATTTTGAGACTTGAAATATGAAATGATAAGACCTTATGGTATAGGCGGAGACAGAAAAGACAGAAAACACACACTAGCATAATCCCCAAGCTTTGAGTTCGTTTGTCTTGCAGGGGCTTTTAGTAATTAACCAGGCCTCAGAGGAAGTCCTAATCCTCCTACTTCCTAGCTGTGTGACCTTAGGCAAATTACATCACCTCTCTGAGCCTCCAACCCTCATTTGCCAAATAGAGATCACCCGAAGGCCAATTTGCTGACACTGGTGTGAACATTAGGTGAGGTTTAAGCCCCCCAGCACAGGGCCTGGCACACAGTAGGTGCTCAGTTAAGATCGGTCTGCAATGCCTGCTTGGGGGAAGGATGGAGATTCTCTAGCCCCACGCTGCTTCTTACCAGCTGTGTGATTTTAGGTAAGGCAAGTCCGTTCTTTGAACCTCCTCTGTAAAACCGGGTGCTGATCCTGGCAAGGAGGGCCTGGGGGTACATTAGGTGAAAGAAGAAGGCAGGGTCCTGGAGCCCTAGGTGGAGGCTGCTCATAAAAGGGGAGGAGAAAGTCTGAGGACCCAGCGAGCTGCCTGCCTTTCCTCACAGGACCTGGGTCCGGCGGGACCTCCACTGACCACCGTTCTCAGGCTCTCTGTCTCTTCTGGATCACCCCCAGGGCCTCCTCCCTGGCCTCCTGGACCGGCTTCGCACCAGCTCCTCCCAGGGCCCAGAGCCAGGCCTGGGGATGTCACAGCCTGACAGATCTCCCTGTCCTCATCCTCATCCTTCAGGGCACCCTATCCGGGCAGCCTTCACGGGCTCACTTAGCTGGCGTTTCTCATTTTCAGCCTGGTAAGTTTTGAACAGGTCTTCCTTGCGTGCACACACACACACACACACACACACACGTCAGCTCGGGAAGGCAGGTCTGTCGGGGATTCATTTCATTTCAAGGAGGAAGAAGGAGCGTCTGTGTCGGGGCCAAGTAGGATGAGGCTGACCAGGGTCCACAGGTGTCCCCACGCTGAAACTGTTGAGGACACTGTTGAGGCGGGGCTGCGGGGTGACCCATGGAAACCAGGTGGGGAGGGGGCTGCTGCGCCCAACACAAGCCTGCTGGGAGGGAGCCTCTGCCGGGAGCCTGTGGGAAGGCCGATCTCAGGCCCAGACCGACCTCGCCAGGACCCGAAGCATCCCCAGAGCCCCAGGTGGTTCCTGTGCATGTTGGAGGCCAACAGGCTCAGCTCAGCCCTGGGAAGCTTGGTCTGTGCAGGAGGGGGGGCGGGGGCGGGGGGGGGGTGACGGGAGAGGGAGGGACAACGTCGGAGGGAGGGAGTGTGGTGTCAGGACCTTGATTCCTGCCAAGGAGGGACAGACCCGAGCGCATTTAGTTGTGTGCTCTTTTTTTTTTTTTTTAATTTTTTTAGCATTTATTCAGTTTTGAGAGACAGAGAATGAGTGGGGAGGGGCAGAGCGAGAGGGAGACACAGAATGTGAAACAGGCTCTGAACCGTCAGCACAGAGCCCGTCGTGGGGCTCGAACCCACAAACCGTGAGATCATGACCTGAGCTGAAGTCGGATGCCCAACCAACTGAGCCACCCAGGCACCCCAGTTGTGCGCTCTTAACAATGAAAAAAAATTTTAACTTTTTGTTCACAAGGTGAAACGTCATTAGTATTTTGCAGGACATCATTCCCACTTTACATGAATCAGATTCACATCAAGTGTGACCCGACTGTATGTGTTGCTGGAAGAATAAGTGTCCCCGAGAGCCTCCCGTTCTGGCCCCTTTGGCAACTGGAGGCCCCACCAGGCCTGTTTATTGCTGGACGGAGGACACCAGGTGGGGCCGTGGGCAGAGCAGAGACCGGGCCGGAGGCCACTGCACCGCCCTCCCCTCTCCCTTCTTTGTGTCTCCATCTGCACGCAGCACCCTGGCAGGCCCCCGGGGCCCCTCAGGTTGTTTACAAAGATGGTGCTGGAAAAGGCGGCTGAGAGAGTGAATCCTGTCACAGGTGTCACTGGGCCAGAATGGCCTTGGGAGCCCCCACCGTCAGTGTGTCCTCAGGCCATGGGCCAGTGTGACAGAAGGGAGGCCTCGAGAGCCTTGAGCTCTGGGGTGGCTTCGTACACCCCACGGAGCCCACGGAGACCTGGGCCCTCGTCTCACTGTGGGCTCCCTGTGCCCCAGCTCTGGCACCTCCGGGATGGGTCTCTTGGCTGCCACACTGTGAGTCACAGAACCAGGGACGGCAGAGGGGGTTGGCTTCACGCATCCCCATGGCTTGTGGCGCCAGTGGGGAAACCGAGGCCAGAGCAGCATGGGGGAACTCAGGGCAGATGTAGGCCAGGACAAGTCCTGAGGCCATCTCTCTTCTCTGAGGCTTTGGACACCTCCTCCTGCTCTCTGCCAGGTTTGAATTTACTCTGCCTCCATCTAGCTGTGTGGAAATGGGACAGGCAGCAGCCCCCTTGAGCCTCAGTTTCCTCTTCTGCAAAACAGGGATATTAGCAGGCACCTCCTAAGGCGGCTGTGAGGACCACATGAAATGATTCATGTAAGGGGCAGAGCACAGGGCTGGGCATAGAATAAAAGTAAATAGCTCAAGTCTATTAACTATCATAATGTTACTGCTATTATCAGCCCCATTTTTCAGATGGGGAAACTGCGGCACAGACAGGTTAAGTATCTTGGTGAGCTAAAGAACAGGGATTTGAGCCCCAGAATTGTGACTGCCCAGCCCTCACATATAGTCATACCGCTTCTCCGAGCCTCAGTGTCTCCATATGTAAAATGGAGTTAGTGATACTGATCTTAAGGGATAGCTTTGAAAATTAAGATCACGAGAGCCCAGTGCCCAGTACAGTGACTGACTAAAAAAATGCTGCTTTTAGGAGGCTTGGCTTAGCAGGGCCATGGCTCCACCTTCTGGTGATTCTGAGGACTACAGCCCCATCACCCAGATGTCCGGCCAGTCTGTTCGTTTTTGTTTTTGTTTTTGTTTTTGTTTTTTTTAATGTTTTATTTATTTCTGAGAGAGAGAGAAAGAGAGAGTGAGAATGGGAGGGTCAGAGAGAGAGGGAGATACGGAATCTGAAACAGGCTCCAGGCGCTGAGCTAGCTGTCAGCAGAGAGCCTGACACGGGACTTGAACCCACGAACCGTGAGATCATGACCTGAGGCGAAGTATTCTTAACCGACTGAGCCACCCAGGTGCCCCCCAGCAGTCTGTTCTTGCTACTCCTGCTGGTGGAGGGGTGGACGGGGGAGCTGAAGCTCATGCAGTTTCCACCCCTATGATTGCAGGGGCTTCTCTGTGGAGACCAGAGGTGATGCAGAGGGCTTGACTGTGGGTTCTCCCACCCCCTTGAAGTTTTCTTTTTTTTTTTTTAAAGTTGCTTTAAAACTTGTTTTGTATTTATTTGTTTTTGATATATAGAGAGACAAAGCATGAGCAGGGGAAGGGCAGAGAGAGGGGGGGACACAGGATCTGAAGCAGGCTCCAGGCTCCAAGCTGTCAGCACAGAGCCGGATGCGGGCTCGAACTCACGAATTGTGAGATCACACGTGACCTGAGCCAAAGTTGGATGCTTAAGACTGAGACGCCCAGGTGCCCCAACTCATTGTTTTTAGACTGGTATCAAATGGAGGCAGCTTGCTACGCTGTCCCAGGCTCTGCACTTACGCTTTCTTCATGAAATTTTTTTAGGATTACTCTATAAGATAGGGGCTACTCTCACTCCCATTTTGCAGAAGACAAAACTGAGGTTCAGAGAGTCTGTGGAAGGGCAGGATTTGAACTCACGTCTACCTGACTCCAAAGGCTGAGCCCATCACCGTTGCACCAAAGAGCTGCGGCAGGGGCCCCCCGCTCCCTGAAACATACAGCCTTATAGTGAGAATCTCATGCAAAGAAAGGGTCAGCGCTTCAACGATGTGGGACCAAGAGGGCTGCCGTCCCTGCTCATCCCCACCCATCAGGAAGATCCCAGGGATCCTAGGGCCTCTCAGGCCAGGACTCTGACCTCCTAGGATTCTAAACGTGTGTTAGCTTGCTCTTCAATTTTATGTTTTCCAGTCAGATTCTGAAGTGTATCGTAAGCCTGAAAAAGAGGCTTTGGAGCAAATTTCTTACACAGGAGAGGAAGGCAGAGGACAGACAAGTGGAGGTGAAGGTGCAGGGTCACAGGGCCCCAGGCAGCCTCACTGCACTCACCTATTGCCTCCGGGCCCTAACAGGCTCATAGCTGGTCAGCGGCCTAGTATTGTGCGACTCACTGGAATGATGACTGTCCTTCGAGATGGAGGTCAGAGAGGCCCCCAGGGACTCTCCAGCGTTTAAGCATCCTTGCCAGGATCCCCAGCAGGATGCCGTGTGCATCCTACAGAAAGGAGGACCGCTGGGCCTCTCTGCAACTGGCAGCAGAGTGAGACGTGAAAAGATGTCACTGTGAGACAGGCCTGTAGTGGCCGTGGTTTTTCCAGAGGCCCCTCCGGGCTCTGGTCTTGTCCTGTCCCACGTCCACAACACTCATCGTTGAGGGAAAGGCTTTTAGAGACTGTGGATATTTTACAGATGACACACGAGAGGCCCCGAGAGAGGAAGGGTCTGGTAGATGATCACCTGCAGAGCAAGTATGTGAACTGTGGCTTGAACTCAGGTCGCAGGATGCTGAGGCCAGGGCCTTTTCTGGTCATCTTCCCTGGCTCTCATCGCAGCCATGGAGAACTCCCAGCGAAAGGCCTCTCAAATGAGTCAGGTCATCCCCGGCCCTCCAGGGAGACTACACACTGCCTCTTCTTGCTTAAAGGGGATCCCATCTCCTCCCTTGGCTCTTGCCCAGGACCCAATCTTGGTGAGAAACCTAGAGGACACAGGTGGCCTGAGGCAAGCTCCAGTGGTAGTCCTCAAGTCTGGCCAGGAGAGCTCCCCTTTATCCACTGCTGCTGCCTTCTGCCCTCCTCCCTCCCTGCCCACCCAGCATAGGGACTTGGGAAATAGAATGGAAACACAGCGATGTAATAAAAAAACTGAAACAAACACACACACACACGCAAACAACCAAGAAAATCTGTGGCACTTGGGGGGGTGCGGCTCAGTCACTTAAGTGTCCAACTTGATTTCAGCTCAGGTCAGCTCAGCTCAGGTCCTGATCTCACAGGTCATGGGTGTGCTGGCCTTGGATGTGAGCTAAAGAGAATCAGAACCAAAGGTGAGGCTTGCCCCTTCCTGCGACACTCTCTCCCTCCTAAGCTGAGGACGGTTCTCTCTGTCCACAGCCCAGCTCTCCACCCCGACAGCCCCTGCCCTGGCTGGGACCTGGAGCAGACATGGCCTTTGTCTCCTCTCAACCCACGCGACTTCATCACCTGCTAGAGGAAACTTCTGAAACTGACTGCTGACATTGTCTCTTCCTGTCCAGAAACCTTCCATGGACTCCAAGTACCTAGGAAGGTAGGCTGGGGCCCCAAGAACCTTCCAGGAGGTGTGCGGGGTCCAAACAAATTTTAAATGAAGATGAAGACGTTCCTTGCCTCCTCTCTCATGTATCTCACAGTGGAGAGCAGGTCTGTCCGGCCTCAGGACCCGTGACACTGGGACAGGTGGACACACAGCAGATGCGACGGTCCAGCTGCCTCTACTCAGCCAGTCAGTCCGGAGATTAAAACAACGTTTATTTATTTATTATGAAAGAGAGAGAGAAAGAGAGAGAGAAACCGAGAGATGGGCGGGGCAGAGAGAGAGAGAGAACCCCAAGCAGACGGTGTGCTGTCAGCACAGAGCCTGATGCACGGCTTGAACTTGTGAACAGTGAGATCATGACCTGAGCCACAATCAAGAGTCGGACGCTTAACCGACTTTCGCTTGGGTCATGATCTCGCGGTTCGTGGGTTCGAGCCCCGCGTCGGGCTCTGTGCTGCCTGCTAGCGCAGAGCCTGGAGCCTATTTCAGAATCTGTGTCTCCCTCTCTCTCTGACCCTCCCCTGCTCACGCTGTCTCTCTCTCCTAGAAATAAATAAAATAATACATAGATAAAAAAAGAGTCGGACGCTTAATGAAGAGTCACTCAGGCGCCCTGTGAGATCAAGAAAAAAAAAAAAGGTAAAGCCGACGCACTGTCTCACGTTTGATGTTTTCTGGAACACGCAGTTATTTTTCATAAAATAAGTCATTTTGTTAAAACGTGATGCCCCTCAGCCGCAGGCTGGGTGAGAAGCCCCTCCCCCGAGTCCTTCCCTCACCCCGCCTCCCCAGGGGGGCTCTGAGCCTGAGCCCCGCCCCTTCACTCGCGGCCCCTCCCATGGGCGTGGAGCTTTGCAGGACCCCCTGGACACTGCTGCCCTGGGGGCCTGGGACCCTGTTTCTGTCACCAGGCACGGAGCCTGGCTTAGCTAGGTGCTCCACGACCCTCTTACTTTTGGAAAATCCAGCTTATTTCTCGAACAAACGTTAACACAGAAGCGAGTCACCCCAACAAATAAAGTTAGTCAATTTTCAGCATCCCTGTTCAGTTCCCCCACCCAGTCCCAGTTTCTTGCATCATCGTGCACGGTTCTCAGATCTGTACTTTCCTTCAGCTGTAAAACACAGTTATTTCCCCAAATTAAAAAAAAAGAAAAGTTCAGAAATTAACCAAGTCAGTTGATGGAACAATGGACTCTCCTAACGTGGCACCTTCAGCTCTTCCAGGGCCATGAAGTTAATTCCACTCCCATTCAAAGAGCAAATATTTAAAATAAGTGTCTCTCTGCTGGCAAATATACGGTGAGATGTACGTACTCCCTCATCCTAGCGTACATAGCAAGATCCGGGTTGGTAAATTCTAGGATGTGTTCCTGGGG
The DNA here is from genome assembly GCA_017311185.1 of Proteles cristata cristata. Taxonomy (NCBI): domain Eukaryota; kingdom Metazoa; phylum Chordata; class Mammalia; order Carnivora; family Hyaenidae; genus Proteles; species Proteles cristata. The sequence continues at coordinate 709,548 of JAESUZ010003318.1, read as the reverse complement.
CCATAACATGTTCCACGCCATAAAGTAAATACTTCTGATCCTGAGATGTTATCCCGAAGGGACCGTGCAAACATTGGAAAGATGCAGCCTGTATGTCCCTGGATTAAGCCTTTGAAAGTCCCTGCGTGGCAGTTTTGCTCTCTACTTTCTGGCTGACTCGGGTCCAGTCAGGTGTTGCCGTCTTTCTTCCCCTGTCTTCCCTTAGGCCAGTCGTTCCCTGTCCTGAGTGTCCTCCTCTTCCCTGAAGCCTCCTTCGTGAGGTGTCACCATCTCCAGGAAGCCCTCACCCCTCTTTGAGGCCTGAGCCAGAGCTGGTAGCAGGGCGCCAGGCTGACAAGACGGCACTTGCTCACTTCTCCACCCTCTTCCGTCTCCCCTCCACGGCCCACGTTAGTCACCAGTGGGGCCGAGCGGCCTTGGCCCACCTGCCCCATGTTCTGCCTTCACTTACCTAGGAGCCCGGCTTTGGTCCTAGCCCATCACTTATGTCCTCAAGTGCCAGGTGTCTGGCCCTGATTGACAGAAAATGATGACAAGTCTCCTATACTTGCTAGAAACTTCGTGTACACCTGCCCACTCAGGTGTCCTGAAGCCATTGTCTGATTGTATATAGAAAGAAGAGATCCATCCATTCATTCACTCATTCAACATTTGTTAGTGTTGTACTGTATCTAGTCCTTTTCTGGATGCTGGGGCTGCTGGGAGGGGGGAGGTATTACCCTCAAGGAGCTCACAGGCTCATGGGAGCAGATTGATGAACAAGCAAGGTGAAAACTGGGGCGCCTGGGTGGCTCAGTGGGTTAAGCTCAGGTCACGATCTCAAGGCTCGCTGGTTGGAGCCCCCATTGGGCTCTGTGCTGTCAGGAGGGAGCCTTCTTCAGATCCTTTGTTCCCCTCTCTATGCCTCTTCCCTGTCTCAAAAATAAACATAAAAAAGAAAAGAAGATCATGAGTTCCAGGCTCTACAGACTGAGCCCGCCAGGAACCCCTTTCTTTTAAACACCTAGTTTTTGCTGATAGGCCGTTGGCCAGACCTTAGTCACATGGCTACTGCAAGGGAGCCTGGGAAATGTAGTCTCTGGCAAACACACCAGTCAATATGGTCATGACAGGGATTTCAGAGTGTAGCGGGGACACTATAGCTGTCAGGCCCTAGTTAAACACTCCCCACCCTGACAAGTGTCCAGCAACCCAGATTTTACTGTTAATTCCCTTTGAGAAGGTAGAAAATGCCAAGTATGAGAGGCCGAGTAAACTGCCCAAGATTTCAGAGTGAGAAAGGGGCAGGGGCCATCTTGAGCTCAGATGTGCCTAACTCCCTGGCCCTCGCCCTGTGCCCAGCAGCCCTTGGCACCAACTGAACCGAGGTCCTCACAGGATGGCTCAGGAGAGCTGGCCTGAGGCCCCTCCAGGCCATGCCAAGGACTCAAGAGTCTCTTGAGGTGACTGGACCCCATGAGGCAGTCCCTTTGGATGGGTGGCATCGTCCTCCCTGCAGGGCAAAGGGGAAACTGAGGCCTGCACGTAGGGAGGAAGAGCAGCCTGGAGAGGATCTCACGTGTCCTAGGCATAAGAAAGCGGCGCCTGCTGGGGGACGAGGCGCAGCCAGAGTGCCTGGGCGCTGGATGTCCCGTCTGTGAGCAAAGGCTCTCATAGTCGCATGTTCAAATCCAGACTTAACACTTGCTATGTGACCTTCATGAGTCACTTTACCTCTGTGAGCCTCAGTTTCTCATGTGTCAAATGATGGGACCAGAGCAGTGTCTTCTGGTTGTTGTTAAGAGTTGGTGAGGTCACACGTGGTCAGCAAAGGCAGCGTCCCGGGATGACAGTGGTGTGGGTGTAAGCAGAGGGATGGTGTCTCGGCCACGGCCTGGCACAGCTTGGGGTGAGCGGAGCCCTGGCCGTGGATGGAAGGGCCTCGGCTGGCGAGAGCAGCTGCTCTCCATGGGATGCTGAGCTCTCTCAAGGTCCTTGGCTTCCCCAGGCTGGCTGGGCAGAGGGGAGATGAGCCCTGGAGTCCAGGTGCTGCTTGAATTGATCTCAGCTCCAGGGAAACCCTAGTCCTTCAGAGGGCATGGAGGGGCAGGCCGGGATGTGGCCCAGGCCCCAGACCCTATGCCATTCTGCCCTGGACTCCTGAGCCCATGGATCAGAGGTCCCCATTCCTCCACAAGTGCTCTCAGAGTCCCTGGAGGGCACAGGAGGAAAGCACTGGCCAGGGTCACCCAGAATGTGACTGTCCCATTCCCCCTGCCTGCCTGGTCCAGAGTAGGGACTCACCGACTGCCTGCAGAGTGTGTGAATGGATGAATCAAGGGGTCTGCCACTGCCACCGACTGGCTGTGTGACCCTGGGTCAGCCTCTTGCCCTCTCTGTGCCTTGTAAAACAAGCTGGATCGTCCCAAATCTCCCTTCCAGATCCCACCCAGGTCTCCACCGCCCCAACTCCCCCCCCCATCCCAATGGCGGGAATAAAATGAGCCACCCAGGAGGGTGCAGAAGTTATCTTTTATTGCAGGGGGTGGAGGAAAGTGAGCAGAGAGGCTGCTGTCCCAAGCATGAGGAGGAGGGTCTGTGAGGGCTCCTTCCGGCTGCGCTCTGGCTGTCACTCTGGTTGGATGGTGGCTGTACCTTGGCAGATGGAGATGCCACATGAGATGTTGTCAAGGCACTGGGGACCGATGTGGGTGAGACCCTGGGGGCTGGGGCTGTGACAGCAGTCAGCCAGCTGCCCCGGCGCCTGATCTCTTCCCCGCAGTGCCCTGAAGACTCTGAAGTCTTGAGGAGGGACTGGCACCCGCGGCTTGGGGTTTGTCTCTGGCACCTGGCGCTGACCAGTCCTCCTCCCCTCACCCTTCTCTCCCCTCACCTTAGGAACAATGGCAGATGTGAGAGGACAGATCAGAGGCCAAGACGGGGGCCAGGATCAGGGCTCAGTATATGAGCAGGACCGTGGATCAGTCTGAGATCAAGGCCGGGGCTCAGTCTGTGACTGATTCATGGCTGTGTAAATCACTGAGGCCAAAGCGCGGTCTGTGACTAGGAACCCGGCTCATCTGGGTGTGTGAATACGGCTCAGGGTGCAGAGTGTGGCCAGGATCAGGGCTCAGGCTGGGGCCGGGGTCACAGCTCAGTCTATGACCAATATTAGGGCTCAGCCTGCTGCTAAAAAAGGAGGAGCCTAGGGGCGCCTGGGTGGCTCAGTGTTTGAACATCGGACTTCGGTTCAGGTTCGCGGTTCGAGCCCCGTTTGGGCTCTGTGCTGAGAGCCAGCTCAGAGACTGGAGCCTGTTTCAGATTCTGTATCTCCCTCTCTCTCTGACCTTCCCCTGCTCACACTGTGTGTGTCTCTCTCAGAAATCAATAAAACATTAAAAAAAGAAGCAGCAGCTAAGCCTTGCTTCGGCTTCACCACAGGTGCTTGTGGAGGGCCTCACCCTCCGTATGGAAAACAGAGCCACCCTTACCGCAGGCTGGGCAGCACCGCACCCTCCTCATCTCTGTCCTCAGACAGCAGCCATCCGGTAGCTCTTCTTTGAACGTTTATCTGAAGAAACAAATGAATAGCAGCACTCAGTCTCCAATAGAAAGCAGACCCCAGTGGCGGCCATGGGACCTCAGGCATGCCAGTCCACTTCTCTGAGCCTCAGTTTGTTCATCTGTACAATGGGTATAATGATAGTACCCGCCCCACAGGGTTGTTGGGAGGATCCAACGGGATGGTGTGTTCAAGAGTGTACTCTGATTATCCAAGGAACTGGCTCTGTGGCTGCTTCCATAGAAGGGCCCCCTCCAGTTCCCTGATACCTTCGCCTACCCCACTTCTATTACTCCAGCATCGCCAGCAAGCCCAGCCATGCCTGGAGCCCCAGAAACCAGAGAAAGCCACTCCCCCACCTCCCGGCTGAAGGAGAAGCCATGGCTTTTCATGAGGAGGGAAAGAGAAGGACAGGTGTTTAGTAGCGATGCCTCCTGCGTATCAGGCTCTATGCTTTTCCTCTTAACCCACTCATCACCCTCCAGTGTTTGTGGTCTCGGTTCATCCAGGAGGAAACCGAGCCCCAGAGGGGCAGAGCCACTTGAACAAGGCCGCACAGTTGCTAAACAGCAGAGCCAGGGTTTGAACCCAGACCTGGCCCCTCCCCTTTCTCCCATCACTCTGGCAGGCAGGTTCTGTGGGTTTAAGGAGGGATGATGATAGAGAGCTCTCAGAGGCCCACCGCACCCCCTCATTTCTGCAGACACTCCATCCAGCCACACTCTGCCCTCCTGCCTCCCCAGGGCGCCTGAGCAGACCTCCTGTGGGGTGCGGGCAGGGTGCATGCTTGCCCTTAGAAAGCTGCAGAGGGAATGCTTCCCTGTCCCAGGCTGTGGCTTACCAGTGAGATCCTGGATGATACGGGGGTCTATGTTCGAGATTATAGTGTTGATCAATGGGCACACCTGTGGGGCAAGGTGGGGAGCAGAGGGGAGAGAGACAGGGCAGAAGGGAAGGAGGGAGGGGGAGAATGGCCAGGAGCAGAAAGAAGGACAAATCGTTATCAGCTGGGGAGGAACAGCCGGCACCCAGCAATACCTCAGAGCCTTTGACCCTTATTAGGATTCTAGAACAATAGAAACCTGGAAGTCTAAAACTGGGGAACATTAGGACCTTTGAATTCTAAAGCCTCAGAATCCTAGAACCCTAGAACCCTGAGAATCTAGAATGTTAGCATCCCAGAACCCTACACGCTTGGAAACCTGGAACCTTGGCACGCTGGAATCGTAGGGAATCAAAGGCAACCCTGGGAACCATGGAGCGGAGTTTCTCGCCCTTCTGTGGGTACAATTCCCTGAGGGTCTCACTGCACTGCAAATCCTGATTCAGCACGTCCTGGGTGGGAGGGGGCGGGGGTGGGGGCTGAGATGGGAGAGCCTGCATTTCTAGCCAGCTCCCTGGTGGGGGGCCCGTGCTGCTGGTCAGAGGACCACATTGTGAGTAGTGAGGCTCCAGTTCAGTGAATGACAGAGCCACGCGGAGGACTTTTCTTCATAAACCCAGATTCCCAGCCCCCTTCCGGAATGCCTGGTTCAAAATCTCTGGAACTTTGGGCACATGGTACACACGTGTGTGTGTATGAAAATGATGTAACTACCTATTGTTCAGGTCTGTGTTTATTCTTTAATTAATTATATAAGTGATATTAATTTCTAATTATGGTAGAGAGATAGTTTTCTTTGAAATGAAATGTGTTCAAATAAGTTTAAGGAAACTTGCATTGTTTAAAGGAACACAGTAGCTAAAAAGACAGCGTGGATATATCCCAATGGCTGAAGTTTGGGGCCCGATGATTTCAGCTACTGTCAGTCTCTGCTCCTGTCTCCCGCTCCCCAGGCTGAGTAAAGGGGCACAGGTTCTAGCTGACACCCCAAGGAGAAGTTGGCAAAAAAGGTGCCCGGAGAATACAATCAGGCCTGTGAATGGCACCCCTGCTGCTTCTCTCCCACCACCCCTAACACCCCCCCTGCATATTTCTGGGCCCCCAGGAGTGGAGGACTCACATTCTTCTCTATTAGGTTGGCCACAGTCTTTTCCAGGACGGTGGCCACGGAGTTCATGACCTTGTCGATAGCTGGGCTCTGCCTGGAAAAGAGAGACAACTGATGACGCCCAGCCACGTGGGCAGAGTGCCACGCAGCGGGGGTGGGGAAGGCGTGGCAGGTGACGTAGCACCTTGAATCCCCGGATACTGCGGTGCCTTTCTAACCACAGAGCTCCTGTTCAGGGGCACCCCGCATCTGACCAGAGGCGCACCTCAACCTGTGAGAGTCTCCTTACAACCTTAAGACCTCATTCATTCATTCAGCACAGATGACAGATCACCACGTGCATGCCAGGCAGTACACTAGGCTGGTTACGCGGGAAGGAGCAAACCACAAGCACCCCCACTCCTGGCACCTAAGCAGGGAGTCTTGCTAAGGCTCCTTCCTGCCTTCAGCTCTCAGCTTGATGGACACCTCCTCAGGCCGCCCTCCCTGACCGCTTGCCTAAGGGAGTGCTTTGTCTGACATTATAATCTGATATTTTCCCTGAGGGCTCTTTACTGATGGTCTGGATGCTTGTCTGTCTGCCTTTCCCTCAGGACAATAAACTCCAGGAAAACAGGGTCCTTGTGTGTTGTCATCAGAAATTCTCCAGAGTTCAGAGCCTGTCTGGAACATAGCAAATATTCATACATTTTTCACTGAGAGAAACATGAAGTAAAACATAGAATTAAATATATAAGGACAGCTTGGGACAAATATTCTGAAGAGCTAGAGTAGACTGTTTTGAGGGAGAAGAGAAGGAAACTTTACAATTATTTTTAAAGTTTATTTTAAATTATTTATTTATATTTATTTATATTTAAAGTTTATTTCTTGAGAGAGAATGCAAGGAGGGGAGGTGCAGAGAGAGGGAGAGAGAGAATCCCAAGCAGGCTCAGTACTGTCAGCCCAGAGCCCTACGTGAGGCTTGAACTCACAAACCATGAGATCATGACCTGAGCTGAAATCAAGAGTTAGGCGCTTATCCGACTAAGCCACCCAGGCGCCCCAGGAGGAAGCTTTTTTAGAACGTGAAAGGTTAGAGGTACATGCAGGTGGAGGGGAAAGGGGTTCTAGGTGGCTGAACAGGGTGTGCACAGGTCTGGAGGTGAGAAAGAGCCCATCTGCGGCCCAGACTAAGGGCCAGTGTGCCTGAAACACGGTGAGCAAAGGCAGGAGTGCAGTGGTCTGGGGGCGGGGCCAGATCACACTGAGCCCAGACAGCCCTGGGGAGCGCTGGGGCGAGCAGGCAGGGGGCGCAGAGTGGAAGGCCATTTCACAGAGGTGGACGCTGAGACCCAGAGCGACAGGATGAATCCCCTGGGACCTGGGGACAAGGCGGTCTCCGGCGGGACTCAGGTCTGTCACTTAGCATCCCAGCCTTCCCGAATACCATCAGGCAAGAGAGCCTTTCTTTGGTTTGGGGGGTGGGATCTTCAGGCAACCTGTGATCAAATCCCTCAAGAGGGGTCGGCAGGGTGTCCTTCACGCAGGGCCCTGAAGGCTGAGGGCTGAGAAGCCAGCCTTGTTTCCCCCAAAGCCAAGCTGCCCCAGCCCTCAACTCCCAGCCTGTCCTCTCCAACAGCCACCCCTCCCCCCCAGTCCTCTTCCACACCAAACGTGCCCTTTCAAGCACAGTGTGAGGCATGGATTTTGTGGACTAACAGGGATCGATGATTTCAATGGAGAGGATGGAGTTGTCAAGATCTCCTTTTGGGAATTTTCAGTGGGTGGAGGCTATCTGGGGGCAAGCGGAAATTAGAGCCCATGGTCAGCACTGACTTCTCATTCCTCCCACATGGAGGCCAGAGGGTGGATCCCACTGGTGGTGGTGTTATTGGAAATAACATAATGATAAGGGGGCCAAGTTTTCAAAAAAGAGGAACAACCCTAAATATGCACATGCAGAAAACAGCGGAGCTTCCAAAGGCAGGAAGCAGAATCCCGGCAGCCCTGTAAGGTGGAAGGAACAGATTCGTGATGGGGGTCGGCACTCTTGCCTCTGTAGTGGAGGGAACAAGGACGCTGAGTCAGCGTGTGATTATACAGGATGCTATGATTACTGAGAGCTTAGTGTTGTCAGGCTGGGTCCCAAACTCTTGTGCCTTCCCGTGTGGCCAGCTCAGCAACTGAGAGTAGGCATGATTCTCGCCCACACTGAAGGGAGACCTGAGGCTCAGAGGGGCTAAGCTGGTCACGACGTTACCAGGTGGGAGCAGAGCTGGTCTCTGAACCAAGGCCTGTCTGACTCCAGAGCCTAAACCCCTTTTCTCCACGTGGTGCCACCTCGTGGGTACAGGAATAGGGCTGAAACTAGGGAACCTCAAGTCCTCTGAGAGCCCAGCTCTGCAGAGGTGGAACGGGCCTTACCCATCCAGCAAGCTGATGGAGATGGTGTCTGAGTCGCTGCGGCATTGTCCAACGACCACTCTGGGGAGGCCAGTCTGGGCATTGGTTTCAAGTGTGATGTCAGTCAGGAGGTCCAAAGAAGCCTTCAGGTTGACCTTCTGGCCAGTGAGAGGCCTGCAGGAGACAAGATTCCCAGTGAACGGAAGTCGAGAAGGCCTGCCAAGCTACCTCCACCGTGGGCGTGCCCTATTCCGGATGTCTACGCTGATGTCAGTGTCATCTACATTCCTTATGAGACTGACATGTGTACGTTAGGGGCTTCTTCGCCTAGCCACAGGGCTATGGTTCCCCGGGCAGGTGTATACAGCACCCCTGTAAGAATTAAAATAAAAACAATAGTTAACATTTAGCGAGGGCAAATGATATGCTAGGCACTTCTAAAATGCCTGGATTAATCCATGTCATCATCACACAGATACCGTGAGGGAAGAGCACTACTATCTCTATTTTCAAAATGGGGAACCATTGGTACAGACAGGCCAGGGAACCGTCCCAAGATCTCATGAATGAATCCAATGAGTGATGAAGCCCTCGTGTCCTCAATTTATCTGTTCCTACACACGCTCGTACTCCTGTCTCTCTATCTTTCTTGAAGTAATTAATATACTTTAAAATTATATTTGTCACATATCCCTTTCATTATATACTGTGAAAGACTAGATGCATTAGGCACAATGGTCCCTGCCATTCAAAGAGAATTTCAAGAGACCAAATCATGCTGGGGGGAATTTCGCCAAAGACTCATGAATGCTCATGTCTTCTCCATTTTTCAAATTTTTCAATTAGATAAATGTTATGATTTCAGAAATATTTGATGGGAACTTCTTTTTTTTTTTGATGGGAATTTCTTTTAAAAGAGACTTGGTTGTGGCCAACGTTCATTAAAACCCTTTAAGGGTTCAGAGTTTAGAGCTGGAAAGGCCCCCTCATTTACAGATTGGGAGACTGAGGGCCAAGGCCACATAGTAGTCTAGCAAAGTGCCTGATTCCGGAAAATTTGGAAACCCACTGGTCACTCCTCACTCTCAGATTCGAATGCATACTCACAGTGCCAAGTTGACATTAGCGGTGACAGGGACCCTTATGATAACACCTTTGCCATCAGGAGTCACTTCAATTTTGATATTCAGGATGCGGGCGTTAAGGATGTTCGCGCTGTGCAAAAACCACAATTTCCCTTTGTTATTCCTCATGACAGCCGTGCTTCTCTGATACCAGCACCATGCTAAGCGTTTGGGCCTCACCACCCCTGCCTTCTTTGGCCTTCATGGGATCCCTGCTCAGAAGCTTGATCCTCCCCCATGTTATGGCATCGCAGAGTGAGGCTGAGACAGATGTCATTCCCCTCCCAGATTCCCAGGAGGAAGAAGTGTCAGCATCAGATTTTGAACCCATAACCGTTTGACTCCAGAACTCTATGTGTGGAGCCAGCTATGTGGTATGAATTCCAGTTTTCTCTCTCTTGAGGGGATTCAGACTTCTATCCTCAGCTGTATTTGGAGAAGAAAAGTCTTACTCCTTGGAAGAGAGGCTTCAGGCACCAGCAAGCAGGTGGGGGTGAGGATTAAGAGGACCTTCACCGGGATCCTGAAATGACGGAATGTGGAAGCCCCAACCCACGAGATGCCCGGATTGGCCCCATGGCCCTGTTTCTAATTTCTCAAGCTCTGATGACCCTGGCATCAGACTGCCACAGCTCTGAGGGGAGGAACAAGGTTTATCCCCCTTTCTGTTGTTGATCTTCAACTCACCTCCCTAGAGGTGTGTGTTCCGTTTTCATAAAGCAAAGCTCTCTACCTTGAAGCATCAACTCACCCGTATGTTCCTTTCTTAACTGAAATGATCTTAGAAAGAGCGTCATTCGCCACGTTCTCAATTTGCTGCACCTTCCCCTTGGCCAGCTGCCAAACCTTGGAATCTTGAAGCAACTCCAAGTCAGCCTTCAGTTTCTGCATGACAGCTGTAAAAAACAATTGCCACTGAGAGTTCGGTGTCATTTACGGAGCAGTGACCATGTACGAGGCACTAGGGAAGACTCTTTGCCGATGTTATTTTGTTTACTCATCATAACAACCCAAAGGAGGTAGATGTTGTTATCATCTGCATTTTCAGCTGAGGTAATAAAGGATCAAAGGGTTAAAAAGTGTGCCTAAAGTCATGCGGCTGGGGAGCCTTTGTTCCTTCCCCGATGTCTTCATATTAATGTATACTCATCATTTGCAACCAAAGCAATCAATCAATTAACCCAGCAGTGGATATTGATAGTACACCAGCTTCCAGTTGAGGTGGGGTGGAGGGTGGTCTATTGTTCTAAATAAGATGTCACACAATTTTGAAAAGCTAGGTCCAACAAAATGAGAGAATGAACTGAGAAATGGAAAATCCAGAATCAAGGGGAAAGTGTGGCTCCAATTCATAAACGTGCCAAATGGGAATTTGAGAATGACGGCTTTGCAGTAAGCATTTAAAGGCATTAATAAAGGGGTGCCTGAGTGCCTCAGTTGGTTAAGGGTCCTACTGTCGATTTCGGCTCCGGGCATGATCTCACAATTTGTGAGATCGAGGCCCACGTTGGGCTCTGTACTAACAGCACAGAGCCTGCTTGGGATTCTCTCTCTCTCCCTCTCTCTCTCTGCCCTCCCCAGCTCCCACTCTCCCTTTCTTTCGGAAAAGAAATAATTCCAAAGCAAACAACAACAACAACAACAAGGAATCAGAGTAAGAAGAAGTAAGTAAATATGAAGGTAGGTAGCTTTAAAGCTACCTAGCCTTAGGGGTGCCTGGGTGGCTCAGGCAGTTAAGCATGTGACTCTTGGTTTTGTCTCAGGTCACGATCTTGCAGTTCGTGGGATCTAGCCCCATGTTGGAGCTGTTAGCACGTGCTCTTAGCCTGGAGCCTGCTTGAGATTCTCTCTCTCCTCTCTCTGATCCTCTCCTCCCTCCCCATTGAAATGTATATGTGTGTACTCTCTTTCTCTCCTAAACTAAATAAGTAAACTTAAAAAAAAAAAGCTACCATGGAGGACCTGGGTGACTTAGTCGCTTAAGCGTCCGACTTTCGCTTGGGTCATGATCTCATGGTTCGTGGGTTCGAGCCCCGCATCGGGCTCTGTGCTGACTGCCAGTACAGAGCCTGGAGCCTGTTTCAGTCTGTGACTCCCTCTCTCTCTGACCCTCCCCTACTCACGCTGTCTCTCTCTCTCTCTCTCCTAAAAATAAATAAAAAACATTAAAAAAAAGCTACCATGGTTTAGGGCTTAAGTGTGGGTAATTTCCAACGAATTGATACAAACGAATTAGAAAGCTGAATAACCTAACAGAAGAATATGGTACGAATATGAACAAATATGCTAAAATATGCAAATAGCTAATAAAATACAATAAAATGAATGAATTCTTTAATAATTGGAGAAATGCAAAGTGAAATGAGTTATAATCTTTTGTCTATGAGATTAGCAAAACATTCAAGTTCCCCATTCCAGTGCTGTCATGGGAGGGGGGAAAAGGCACTCTCCCAAGACTAATGGAGAGAATGGAAGGGATTATTTGTCAACATCTACTCTAATTTAAAATATGTGTACCTTTTGAACTTTTGAAATCTCACTTTTAGGAATGTATCCTATGGAGATATTAGGAAAGGTTTGCCATGATGTCATGTGTAAAAGGGTATTTATTTGAGCATTGCTTGTTCCTAGAAAAATAGTAAGTGAATGAACCAGGAACTGAATGGCCACCTTTCTCAGCAAACCACTCCTAAAGAGCATCCCCTGGTGGCAGGCTATGGTAATGCAGGGATAGAATTGAGGCCAGTCATCGTGATTACTCACATGTAATTGTATTGTCAACGGTCTCAAGTCCTTTCTCCACAACGGGTTTCAGCTCGTTCACAACATTACTCAGGTCATTGCCAAGATTTCCAAGAAGGGACGCTGAGGTTCCAGTGAGCAGGCCACACAAGAGAACAAGTTTCCAAAGCTGAAGCATCTTGTCTTGACACTTTGACACCCAGAGGAACAAGAATGAGAATTACCAAGAGAGAAAAGGATCATTCTTCTTAAGCACCTATTTATTACTCTTACACAGCATTCCTTTAAGGTAGATGTGGTCATCTTCTGTTTTACAGATTATAGCAACCCGGATCAGAAAGCTAGAGCAACTTGCCCAGAGACACACAGCCAGTGAGTGGAGGAGCTGAAATGTGGCAAGTCACACCTAGTTCCAAGTCTAGGCTCTTTATACAAAGGTCCTTTGCACTTGCTAGCTCCTCTGCCTCCTTGTCTTTGCAATTTTACCTAAGTCATTTCCTACTGACTCTCCAGCTTCAGTAAGACATGATGCCCTCTGTGAAGCCCACTCTGGCCCCTTCCCAGAGTCAAGGTTATAGGGCATCCCCCCACATACACACCATCTTGCTATCTTTATCATCTGATCAGAGTTGTGAATGCCAGTGAGTGATGACTTGTCTGCCTTTTCACCAGACGGTGAACTCCTTAGGGGAGGGGCTACATCTTACTTTACTATTGACTCCTCAGCCCCCGGTAAAAAGCCCAGACCTAGTATGGTATGATAACTAAATAGGTACGAAGAAAGAAACGGGCACCATGTCATGACTCTGCATTGCTCATCGGTTTTACACTTCTCCTAACATAATCTAACCTTTAATATGCTACACTGAAAATAGTAGTTAATCTGAGTGGCCCCATCCTTCTGCCTCTTGCTCCCCAAACATTCTGAAGGTCACCATGTGGGTGCCATCAGGGGGAAAGCCCACCACTCACAGGTTTGGAGGAGAATGTTCGCCAATCCTTGCTCCTCTGCACAGTCTCCTGGGGTTCTGCTAGGGGCTCGTGGCCTTTATATAGTGGTGACAGGATAGGAGGCTGTGCGCAGAAGCAAGCCCTGGTTCCGGGGCCATCCAGAGTGATTCCAAAGTAAATAACCACTGTCCAGGATGAGCAGAGAGATTTCCAACCCAAAGGTCACCCAGGATGCTTGAACTGAAGTGGATGGACACGCAGAGGACTTCGTGCCAAGACTAAGACCAGCTTCTCATGGAGAATCCAGCTGCCAAGATGGTGGCCACTGTGTGTGGGGAGGGTTGGAGTAAAGAGAGAATGGATGAACAGGAGAATGTTCTGGTGGGGGGACAAAGAGTGATCATCCAGCGAATTCTGTCCTCACTTGGGACCTGAGGCACGGAGAGGGGAAGTCATCTATTTGAGGTCAGCCAGCAGGTCCAGAGGTGGGGCTAGAATTATGGCTCACAGAGAGTCAGGGTCAGCCACCGGGGAGGTCATTGTCCCCAACCCTCCTCTGAGGTCTGAATGCTCCTCACAGAATCTCACAGGGTGGAGCCAGCCTCAGTGGGAATGTTTGTGCTGAAGGAGGACTTACTATTCCCCGAAGCCTGCCTGTTCCATCTAGCTGGTCGGGAGCTCCTCCTGGGGGTGAACAAAATTTGTCCCCACATTATCTCCACGTACGTGGGCACCAGTGAGGCCCGGAAACGTTAAGCATCTCATCTGAGGCTGCACAGCCAGTGGTGGGAGATCTGCACCACCAGCTTCATCTCTGGTCTCCCTCGGCCCACTTGCCCCCTTGAGCCTCAGTTTCCTCTTCTGCAAAACAGGGATATTAGCAGGCATCTCCTAAGGCGGCTGTGAGGACCACATGAAATGATTCATGTAAGGGGCAGAGCACAGGGCTGGGCATAGAATAAAAGTAAATAGCTCAAGTCTATTAACTATCATAATGTTACTGCTATTATCAGCCCCATTTTTCAGATGGGGAAACTGCGGCACAGACAGGTTAAGTATCTTGGTGAGCTAAAGAACAGGGATTTGAGCCCCAGAATTGTGACTGCCCAGCCCTCACATTTACCGCTTCTCCGAGCCTCAGTGTCTCCATATGTAAAATGGAGTTAGTGATACTGATCTTAAGGGATAGCTTTGAAAATTAAGATCACGAGAGCCCAGTGCCCAGTACAGTGACTGACTGAAAAAATGCTGCTTTTAGGAAGCATGGCTTACCAGGGCCATGGCTCCAACTTTGGATAATCTGAGGACTACAGCCCCATCACCCAGGGTCCGGCCAGTCTGTTCAGTTTTTTTTTCTTTTTTAAATGTTTTATTTATTTCTGAGAGAGAGAGAAAGAGAGAGAGTGTGAGAATGGGAGGGTCAGAGAGACAGGGAGATACAGAATCTGAAACAGGCTCCAGGCGCTGAGCTAGCTGTCAGCAGAGAGCCTGACACGGGACTTGAACCCACGAACCGTGAGATCATGACCTGAGGCGAAGTATTCTTAACTGACTGAGCCACCCAGGTGCCCCCCAGCAGTCTGTTCTTGCTACTCCTGCTGGTGGAGGGGTGGACGGGGGAGCTGAAGCTCATGCAGTTTCCACCCCTATGATTGCAGGGGCTTCTCTGTGGAGACCAGAGGTGATGCAGAGGGCTTGACTGTGGGTTCTCCCACCCCCTTGAAGTTTTCTTTTTTTTTTTTTTAAAGTTGCTTTAAAACTTGTTTTGTATTTATTTGTTTTTGATATATAGAGAGACAAAGCATGAGCAGGGGAAGGGCAGAGAGAGGGGGGGACACAGGATCTGAAGCAGGCTCCAGGCTCCAAGCTGTCAGCACAGAGCCGGATGCGGGCTCGAACTCACGAATTGTGAGATCACGCGTGACCTGAGCCAAAGTTGGATGCTTAAGACTGAGACGCCCAGGTGCCCCAACTCATTGTTTTTAGACTGATATCAAATGGAGGCAGCTTGCTACGCTGTCCCAGGCTCTCCACTTACGCTTTCTTCATGAAATTTTTTTAGGATTACTCTATAAGATAGGGGCTATTCTCACTCCCATTTTGCAGAAGACAAAACTGAGGTTAAGAGAGTCTGTGGAAGGGCAGGATTTGAACTCACGTCTACCTGACTCCAAAGGCTGAGCCCATCACCGTTGCACCAAAGAGCTGCGGCAGGGGCCCCCCGCTCCCTGAAACATACAGCCTTATAGTGAGAATCTCATGCAAAGAAAGGGTCAGCGCTTCAACGATGTGGGACCAAGAGGGCTGCCGTCCCTGCTCATCCCCACCCATCAGGAAGATCCCAGGGATCCTAGGGCCTCTCAGGCCAGGACTCTGACCTCCTAGGATTCTAAACGTGTGTTAGCTTGCTCTTCAATTTTATGTTTTCCAGTCAGATTCTGAAGTGTATCGTAAGCCTGAAAAAGAGGCTTTGGAGCAAATTTCTTACACAGGAGAGGAAGGCAGAGGACAGACAAGTGGAGGTGAAGGTGCAGGGTCACAGGGCCCCAGGCAGCCTCACTGCACTCACCTATTGCCTCCGGGCCCTAACAGGCTCATAGCTGGTCAGCGGCCTAGTATTGTGCGACTCACTGGAATGATGACTGTCCTTCGAGATGGAGGTCAGAGAGGCCCCCAGGGACTCTCCAGCGTTTAAGCATCCTTGCCAGGATCCCCAGCAGGATGCCGTGTGCATCCTACAGAAAGGAGGACCGCTGGGCCTCTCTGCAACTGGCAGCAGAGTGAGACGTGAAAAGATGTCACTGTGAGACAGGCCTGTAGTGGCCGTGGTTTTTCCAGAGGCCCCTCCGGGCTCTGGTCTTGTCCTGTCCCACGTCCACAACACTCATCATTGAGGGAAAGGCTTTTAGAGACTGTGGATATTTTACAGATGACACACGAGAGGCCCCGAGAGAGGAAGGGTCTGGTAGATGATCACCTGCAGAGCTAGTATGTGAACTGTGGCTTGAACTCAGGTCGCAGGATGCTGAGGCCAGGGCCTTTTCTGGTCATCTTCCCTGGCTCTCATCGCAGCCATGGAGAACTCCCAGCGAAAGGCCTCTCAAATGAGTCAGGTCATCCCCGGCCCTCCAGGGAGACTACACACTGCCTCTTCTTGCTTAAAGGGGATCCCATCTCCTCCCTTGGCTCTTGCCCAGGACCCAATCTTGGTGAGAAACCTAGAGGACACAGGTGGCCTGAGGCAAGCTCCAGTGGTAGTCCTCAAGTCTGGCCAGGAGAGCTCCCCTTTATCCACTGCTGCTGCCTTCTGCCCTCCTCCCTCCCTGCCCACCCAGCATAGGGACTTGGGAAATAGAATGGAAACACAGCGATGTAATAAAAAAACTGAAACAAACACACACACACACGCAAACAACCAAGAAAATCTGTGGCACTTGGGGGGGTGCGGCTCAGTCACTTAAGTGTCCAACTTGATTTCAGCTCAGGTCAGCTCAGCTCAGGTCCTGATCTCACAGGTCATGGGTGTGCTGGCCTTGGATGTGAGCTAAAGAGAATCAGAACCAAAGGTGAGGCTTGCCCCTTCCTGCGACACTCTCTCCCTCCTAAGCTGAGGACGGTTCTCTCTGTCCACAGCCCAGCTCTCCACCCCGACAGCCCCTGCCCTGGCTGGGACCTGGAGCAGACATGGCCTTTGTCTCCTCTCAACCCACGCGACTTCATCACCTGCTAGAGGAAACTTCTGAAACTGACTGCTGACATTGTCTCTTCCTGTCCAGAAACCTTCCATGGACTCCAAGTACCTAGGAAGGTAGGCTGGGGCCCCAAGAACCTTCCAGGAGGTCTGCGAGGTCCAAACAAATTTTAAATGAAGATGAAGACGTTCCTTGCCTCCTCTCTCATGTATCTCACAGTGGAGAGCAGGTCTGTCCGGCCTCAGGACCCGTGACACTGGGACAGGTGGACACACAGCAGATGCGATGGTCCAGCTGCCTCTACTCAGCCAGTCAGTCCGGAGATTAAAACAACGTTTATTTATTTATTATGAAAGAGAGAGAGAAAGAGAGAGAGAAACCGAGAGATGGGCGGGGCAGAGAGAGAGAGAGAACCCCAAGCAGACGGTGTGCTGTCAGCACAGAGCCTGATGCACGGCTTGAACTTGTGAACAGTGAGATCATGACCTGAGCCACAATCAAGAGTCGGACGCTTAACCGACTTTCGCTTGGGTCATGATCTCGCGGTTCGTGGGTTCGAGCCCCGCGTCGGGCTCTGTGCTGCCTGCTAGCGCAGAGCCTGGAGCCTATTTCAGAATCTGTGTCTCCCTCTCTCTCTGACCCTCCCCTGCTCACGCTGTCTCTCTCTCCTAGAAATAAATAAAATAATACATAGATAAAAAAAGAGTCGGACGCTTAATGAAGAGTCACTCAGGCGCCCTGTGAGATCAAGAAAAAAAAAAAAGGTAAAGCCGACGCACTGTCTCACGTTTGATGTTTTCTGGAACACGCAGTTATTTTTCATAAAATAAGTCATTTTGTTAAAACGTGATGCCCCTCAGCCGCAGGCTGGGTGAGAAGCCCCTCCCCCGAGTCCTTCCCTCACCCCGCCTCCCCAGGGGGGCTCTGAGCCTGAGCCCCGCCCCTTCACTCGCGGCCCCTCCCATGGGCGTGGAGCTTTGCAGGACCCCCTGGACACTGCTGCCCTGGGGGCCTGGGACCCTGTTTCTGTCACCAGGCACGGAGCCTGGCTTAGCTAGGTGCTCCACGACCCTCTTACTTTTGGAAAATCCAGCTTATTTCTCGAACAAACGTTAACACAGAAGCGAGTCACCCCAACAAATAAAGTTAGTCAATTTTCAGCATCCCTGTTCAGTTCCCCCACCCAGTCCCAGTTTCTTGCATCATCGTGCACGGTTCTCAGATCTGTACTTTCCTTCAGCTGTAAAACACAGTTATTTCCCCAAATTAAAAAAAAAGAAAAGTTCAGAAATTAACCAAGTCAGTTGATGGAACAATGGACTCTCCTAACGTGGCACCTTCAGCTCTTCCAGGGCCATGAAGTTAATTCCACTCCCATTCAAAGAGCAAATATTTAAAATAAGTGTCTCTCTGCTGGCAAATATACGGTGAGATGTACGTACTCCCTCATCCTAGCGTACATAGCAAGATCCGGGTTGGTAAATTCTAGGATGTGTTCCTGGGGCCATAACATGTTCCACGCCATAAAGTAAATACTTCTGATCCTGAGATGTTATCCCGAAGGGACCGTGCAAACATTGGAAAGATGCAGCCTGTATGTCCCTGGATTAAGCCTTTGAAAGTCCCTGCGTGGCAGTTTTGCTCTCTACTTTCTGGCTGACTCGGGTCCAGTCAGGTGTTGCCGTCTTTCTTCCCCTGTCTTCCCTTAGGCCAGTCGTTCCCTGTCCTGAGTGTCCTCCTCTTCCCTGAAGCCTCCTTCGTGAGGTGTCACCATCTCCAGGAAGCCCTCACCCCTCTTTGAGGCCTGAGCCAGAGCTGGTAGCAGGGCGCCAGGCTGACAAGACGGCACTTGCTCACTTCTCCACCCTCTTCCGTCTCCCCTCCACGGCCCACGTTAGTCACCAGTGGGGCCGAGCGGCCTTGGCCCACCTGCCCCATGTTCTGCCTTCACTTACCTAGGAGCCCGGCTTTGGTCCTAGCCCATCACTTATGTCCTCAAGTGCCAGGTGTCTGGCCCTGATTGACAGAAAATGATGACAAGTCTCCTATACTTGCTAGAAACTTCGTGTACACCTGCCCACTCAGGTGTCCTGAAGCCATTGTCTGATTGTATATAGAAAGAAGAGATCCATCCATTCATTCACTCATTCAACATTTGTTAGTGTTGTACTGTATCTAGTCCTTTTCTGGATGCTGGGGCTGCTGGGAGGGGGGAGGTATTACCCTCAAGAAGCTCACAGGCTCATGGGAGCAGATTGATGAACAAGCAAGGTGAAAACTGGGGCGCCTGGGTGGCTCAGTGGGTTAAGCTCAGGTCACGATCTCAAGGCTCGCTGGTTGGAGCCCCCATTGGGCTCTGTGCTGTCAGGAGGGAGCCTTCTTCAGATCCTTTGTTCCCCTCTCTATGCCTCTTCCCTGTCTCAAAAATAAACATAAAAAAGAAAAGAAGAGTAAAAATCACACTAACCAGAGTTGACTCACTCACTCTTCCTTCCTTCCTTCCTTCCTTCCTTCCTTTCTTTCTTTTTCTTTCTTTCTTTCTTCCTCTCTCTCTCTCACTCACTTTGTTTCTTCTTTCATTTTTAGTATTTGGTTTTGAGAGAGAGAGAGGGCACAGGTGAGGGGCAAAGAGAGAAGACAGAGAATCCAAAGTGAGTTCTGGGGTGACAGCAAAGAGGCCCATGTGGGACTCAAACTCTGAACTGTGAAATCATGACCTAAGCCAAAGTCAGCTACTTAATGAACTGAGCCACCCAGGCACCCAGCGTTTTTTATTTTTCACTTTTTTTAGGGAGAGAGAGGGTGTGAGTGAGTGAGAGGTAGAGAGAGATAGAGAGAAAGAGAATGCTACGGGGGGAGGGAGGGGGAGAGAGAGAGAGAGATGGAGAGAGAAAGAGAGGGAGAGAGAAGCAGGACTCACCTGAAGCGGGGCTCATGTTTTTTTTACCCGAAGTGGGGCACGGGCTCACCCAAAGCAGGACTCGAATTCACAAACTGTGAGATCATGACCTGAGCCGAACTCAGATGTTTAACCGACTGAGTCACCCAGGCGCCTCTGAGCAAAGTGTTAAGGCTGAGCAGGAATGAGCCAGCTGGACAGGGAGAAGGAATGGTGTCCCAGGGGGACGTAACATCACGGACAAAGGCTTGACACTGACTCAGGTTGGTTAGTGCCCAAAGAAGCCCTGAATTTTGAGACCTTCTTTGTATATATATTTTTTCTTTTCTTTTTGCTAGAAGAATGACAGTCACAAAAGAGTGAGAGAGGGAAACTCACCCCTCTTCCACGGCGTGAGGGGTCACTGAGAAAATAAGAATACAGGGCTCAGAGAGAAGTTAGCAGACTAATGTCACACAGCATGTTTTCGGCAGAAGAGGCAGGTAGTAGGAGACAAACTAACCCTGAAGAGGAGACCCCCAAACACACTGGTTTAAATGAGCTAGCCCATTCTTTTGCTGCCGTGGAGCTGAGACCCGGGTGGTCAGGGCCTTTGGAGCAGCTCGGCCGGCTCAGTCCACAGCTTCCACCTCCAGGTCCCAGGCACTTGTTCCTGTGTCTCCTATTTCTAAGTTGCTGGAAGGAAGAAGGTGTAGGGAACACCCCTCTCTTTTGAAAGAGGCTCAATGCCCAACGTGGGACTTGAGCTCACAACCCCAAGATCATGAGTCCCAGGCTCTACAGACTGAGCCAGCCAGGAACCCCTTTCTTTTAAACACCTAGTTTTTGCTGATAGGCCGTTGGCCAGACCTTAGTCACATGGCTACTGCAAGGGAGCCTGGGAAATGTAGTCTCTGGCAAACACACCAGTCAATATGGTCATGACAGGGATTTCAGAGTGTAGCGGGGACACTATAGCTGTCAGGCCCTAGTTAAACACTCCCCACCCTGACAAGAGTCCAGCAACCCAGGTTTTACTGTTAATTCCCTTTGACAAGGTAGAAAATGCCAGGTTATGAGAGGCCGAGTAAACTGCCCAAGATTTCAGAGCGAGAAAGGGGCAGGGGCCATCTTGAGCTCAGATGTGCCTAACTCCCTGGCCCTCGCCCTGTGCCCAGCAGCCCTTGGCACCAACTGAACCGAGGTCCTCACAGGATGGCTCAGGAGAGCTGGCCTGAGGCCCCTCCAGGCCATGCCAAGGACTCAAGAGTCTCTTGAGGTGACTGGACCCCATGAGGCAGTCCCTTTGGATGGGTGGCATCGTCCTCCCTGCAGGCCAAAGGGGAAACTGAGGCCTGCACGTAGGGAGGAAGAGCAGCCTGGAGAGGATCTCACGTGTCCTGGGCAGAAGAAAGCGGCGCCTGCTGGGGGACGAGGTGCAGCCAGAGTGCCTGGGCGCTGGATGTCCCATCTGTGAGCAAAGGCTCTCATAGTCGCGTGTTCAAATCCAGACTTAACACTTGCTATGTGACCTTCATGAGTCACTTTACCTCTGTGAGCCTCAGTTTCTCATGTGTCAAATGAGGGGACCAGAGCAGTGTCTTCTGGTTGTTGTTAAGAGTTGGTGAGGTCACACGTGGTCAGCAAAGGCAGCGTCCCGGGATGGCAGTGGTGTGGGCGTAAGCAGAGGGATGGTGTCTCGGCCACGGCCTGGCACAGCTTGGGGTGAGCGGAGCCCTGGCCGTGGATGGAAGGGCCTCGGCTGGCGAGAGCAGCTGCTCTCCATGGGATGCTGAGCTCTCTCAAGGTCCTTGGCTTCCCCAGGCTGGCTGGGCAGAGGGGAGATGAGCCCTGGAGTCCAGGTGCTGCTTGAATTGATCTCAGCTCCAGGGAAACCCTAGTCCTTCAGAGGGCATGGAGGGGCTGGCGGGGATGTGGCCCAGGCCCCTGACCCTACGCCATTCTGCCCTGGACTCCTGAGCCCATGGATCAGAGGTCCCCATTCCTCCACAAGTGCTCTCAGAGTCCCTGGAGGGCACAGGAGGAAAGCACTGGCCAGGGTCACCCAGAATGTGACTGTCCCATTCCCCCTGCCTGCCTGGTCCAGAGTAGGGACTCACCGACTGCCTGCAGAGTGTGTGAATGGATGAATCAAGGGGTCTGCCACTGCCACCGACTGGCTGTGTGACCCTGGGTCAGCCTCTTGCCCTCTCTGTGCCTTGTAAAACAAGCTGGATCGTCCCAAATCTCCCTTCCAGATCCCACCCAGGTCTCCACCGCCCCAACTCCCCCCCCCATCCCAATGGCGGGAATAAAATGAGCCACCCAGGAGGGTGCAGAAGTCATCTTTTATTGCAGGGGGTGGAGGAAAGTGAGCAGAGAGGCTGCTGTCCCAAGCATGAGGAGGAGGGTCTGTGAGGGCTCCTTCCGGCTGCGCTCTGGCTGTCACTCTGGTTTGGATGGTGGCTGTACCTTGGCAGATGGAGATGCCACATGCGATGTTGTCAAGGCACTGGGGACCGATGTGGGTGAGACCCTGGGGGCTGGGGCTGTGACAGCAGTCAGCCAGCTGCCCCGGCGCCTGATCTCTTCCCCGCAGTGCCCTGAAGACTCTGAAGTCTTGAGGAGGGACTGGCACCCGCGGCTTGGGGTTTGTCTCTGGCACCTGGCGCTGACCAGTCCTCCTCCCCTCACCCTTCTCTCCCCTCACCTTAGGAACAATGGCAGATGTGAGAGGACAGATCAGAGGCCAAGACGGGGGCCAGGATCAGGGCTCAGTATATGAGCAGGACCGTGGATCAGTCTGAGATCAAGGCCGGGGCTCAGTCTGTGACTGATTCATGGCTGTGTAAATCACTGAGGCCAAAGCGCGGTCTGTGACTAGGAACCCAGCTCATCTGGGTGTGTGAATACGGCTCAGGGTGCAGAGTGTGGCCAGGATCAGGGCTCAGGCTGGGGCCGGGGTCACAGCTCAGTCTATGACCAATATTAGGGCTCAGCCTGCTGCTAAAAAAGGAGGAGCCTAGGGGCGCCTGGGTGGCTCAGTGTTTGAACATCGGACTTCGGTTCAGGTTCGCGGTTCGAGCCCCGTTTGGGCTCTGTGCTGAGAGCCAGCTCAGAGACTGGAGCCTGTTTCAGATTCTGTATCTCCCTCTCTCTCTGACCTTCCCCTGCTCACACTGTGTGTGTCTCTCTCAGAAATCAATAAAACATTAAAAAAAGAAGCAGCAGCTAAGCCTTGCTTCGGCTTCACCACAGGTGCTTGTGGAGGGCCTCACCCTCCGTATGGAAAACAGAGCCACCCTTACCGCTAGCTGGGCAGCCCCGCGCCCTCCTCATCTCCCTCCACAGACAGCAGCCATCCGGTTGCTCTCCTTTGAACGTTTATCTGAAGAAACAAATGAATAGCAGGACTCAGTCTCCAATAGAAAGCAGACCCCAGTGGCGGCCATGGGACCTCAGGCATGCCAGTCCACTTCTCTGAGCCTCAGTTTGTTCATCTGTACAATGGGTATAATGATAGTACCCGCCCCACAGGGTTGTTGGGAGGATCCAACGGGATGGTGTGTTCAAGAGTGTACAGTGATCATCCAAGGAACTGGCCCTGTGGCTACTTCCATAGAAGGGCCCCCTCCAGTTCCCTGATACCTTCGCCTACTCCACTTCTATTACTCCAGCATCGCCAGCAAGCCCAGCCATGCCTGGAGCCCCAGAAACCAGAGAAAGCCACTCCCCCACCTCCCGGCTGAAGGAGAAGCCATGGCTTTTCATGAGGAGGGAAAGAGAAGGACAGGTGTTTAGTAGCGATGCCTCCTGCGTATCAGGCTCTATGCTTTTCCTCTTAACCCACTCATCACCCTCCAGTGTTTGTGGTCTCGGTTCATCCAGGAGGAAACCGAGGCCCAGAGGGGCAGAGCCACTTGAATAAGGCCGCACAGTTGCTAAACAGCAGAGCCAGGGTTTGAACCCAGACCTGGCCCCTCCCCTTTCTCCCATCACTCTGGCAGGCAGGTTCTGTGGGTTTAAGGAGGGATGATGATAGAGAGCTCTCAGAGGCCCACCGCACCCCCTCATTTCTGCAGACACTCCATCCAGCCACACTCTGCCCTCCTGCCTCCCCAGGGCCCCTGAGCAGATCTCCTGTGGGGTGCGGGCAGGGTGCATGCTTGCCCTTAGAAAGCTACAGAGGGAAAGCTTCCCTGTCCCAGGCTGTGGCTTACCAGTGAGATCCTGGATGATACGGGGGTCTATGTTCGAGATTAGAGTGTTGATCAATGGGCACACCTGTGGGGCAAGGTGGGGGGCAGCGGGGAGAGAGACAGGGCAGAAGGGAAGGAGGGAGGGGGAGAATGGCCAGGAGCAGAAAGGAGGACAAATCGTTATCAGCTGGGGAGGAACAGCCGGCACCCAGCAATACCTCAGAGCCTTTGACCCTTATTTAGGATTCTAGAACAATAGAAACCTGGAAGTCTAAAACTGGGGAACATTAGGACCTTTGAATTCTAAAGCCTCAGAATCCTAGAACCCTAGAACCCTGAGAATCTAGAATGTTAGCATCCCAGAACCCTACACGCTTGGGAACCTGGAACCTTGGCACGCTGGAATCGTAGGGAATCAAAGGCGACCCTGGGAACCATGGAGCGGAGTTTCTCGCCCTTCTGTGGGTACAATTCCCTGAGGGTCTCACTGCACTGCAAATCCTGATTCAGCACGTCCTGGGTGGGAGGGGGCGGGGGTGGGGGCTGAGATGGGAGAGCCTGCATTTCTAGCCAGCTCCCTGGTGGGGGGCCCGTGCTGCTGGTCAGAGGACCACATTGTGAGTAGTGAGGCTCCAGTTCAGTGAATGACAGAGCCACGCGGAGGACTTTTCTTCATAAACCCAGATTCCCAGCCCCCTTCCGGAATGCCTGGTTCAGAATCTCTGGAACTTTGGGCACATGGTACACACGTGTGTGTGTATGAAAATGATGTAACTACCTATTGTTCAGGTCTGTGTTTATTCTTTAATTAATTATGTAAGTGATATTAATTTCTAATTATGGTAGAGAGATAGTTTTCTTTGAAATGAAATGTGTTCAAATAAGTTTAAGGAAACTTGCATTGTTTAAAGGAACACAGTAGCTAAAAAGACAGCGTGGATATATCCCAATGGCTGAAGTTTGGGGCCCGATGATTTCAGCTACTGTCAGTCTCTGCTCCTGTCTCCCGCTCCCCAGGCTGAGTAAAGGGGCACAGGTTCTAGCTGACACCCCAAGGAGAAGTTGGCAAAAAAGGTGCCCGGAGAATACAATCAGGCCTGTGAATGGCACCCCTGCTGCTCCTCTCCCACCACCCCTAACACCCCCCCTGCATATTTCTGGGCCCCCAGGAGTGGAGGACTCACATTCTTCTCTATTAGGTTGGCCACAGTCTTTTCCAGGACGGTGGCCACGGAGTTCACGACCTTGTCGATAGCTGGGCTCTGCCTGGAAAAGAGAGACAACTGATGAAGCCCAGCCACGTGGGCAGAGTGCCACGCAGCGGGGGTGGGGAAGGCGTGGCAGGTGACGTAGCACCTTGAATCCCCGGATACTGCGGTGCCTTTCTAACCACAGAGCTCCTGTTCAGGGGCACCCCGCATCTGACCAGAGGCGCACCTCAACCTGTGAGAGTCTCCTTACAACCTTAAGACCTCATTCATTCATTCAGCACAGATGACAGATCACCACGTGCATGCCAGGCAGTACACTAGGCTGGTTACGCGGGAAGGAGCAAACCACAAGCACCCCCACTCCTGGCACCTAAGCAGGGAGTCTTGCTAAGGCTCCTTCCTGCCTTCAGCTCTCAGCTTGATGGACACCTCCTCAGGCCGCCCTCCCTGACCGCTTGCCTAAGGGAGTGCTTTGTCTGACATTATAATCTGATATTTTCCTTGAGGGCTCTTTACTGATGGTCTGGATGCTTGTCTGTCTGCCTTTCCCTCAGGACAATAAACTCCAGGAAAACAGGGTCCTTGTGTGTTGTCATCAGAAATTCTCCAGAGTTCAGAGCCTGTCTGGAACATAGCAAATATTCAAACATTTTTTACTGAGGGAAGCAATGCAGTAAACATAGAATTAAATATATAAGGACAGCTTGGGAAAATTTTCTGAAGAGCTAGAGTAGACTATTGTGAGGGAGAAGAGAAGGAAACTTTACAATTATTTTTAAAGTTTATTTTAAGTTATTTATTTATATTTATTTATATTTAAAGTTTATTTCTTGAGAGAGAGTGCAAGGAGGGGAGGTGCAGAGAGAGGGAGAGAGAGAATCCCAAGCAGGCTCAGTACTGTCAGCCCAGAGCCCTACGTGAGGCTTGAACTCACAAACCATGAGATCATGACCTGACTGAAATCAAGAGTTAGGCGCTTAACCGACTAAGCCACCCAGGCGCCCCAGGAGGAAGCTTTTTTAGAACGTGAAAGGTTAGAGGTACATGCAGGTGGAGGGGAAAGGGGTTCTAGGTGGCTGAACAGGGTGTGCACAGGTCTGGAGGTGAGAAAGAGCCCATCTGCGGCCCAGACTAAGGGCCAGTGTGCCTGAAACACGGTGAGCAAAGGCAGGAGTGCAGTGGTCTGGGGGCGGGGCCAGATCACACTGAGCCCAGACAGCCCTGGGGAGCGCTGGGGCGAGCAGGCAGGGGGCGCAGAGTGGAAGGCCATTTCACAGAGGTGGACTCTGAGACCCAGAGCGACAGGATGAATCCCCTGGGACCTGCGGACAAGGCGGTCTCCGGCGGGACTCAGGTCTGTCACTTAGCATCCCAGCCTTCCCGAATACCATCAGGCAAGAGAGCCTTTCTTTGGTTTGGGGGGTGGGATCTTCAGGCAACCTGTGATCAAATCCCTCAAGAGGGGTCGGCAGGGTGTCCTTCACGCAGGGCCCTGAAGGCTGAGGGCTGAGAAGCCAGCCTTGTTTCCCCCAAAGCCAAGCTGCCCCAGCCCTCAACTCCCAGCCTGTCCTCTCCAACAGCCACCCCTCCCCCCCAGTCCTCTTCCACACCAAACGTGCCCTTTCAAGCACAGTGTGAGGCATGGATTTTGTGGACTAACAGGGATCGATGATTTTAATGGAGAGGATGGAGTTGTCAAGATCTCCTTTTGGGAATTTTCAGTGGGTGGAGGCTATCTGGGGGCAAGTGGAAATTAGAGCCCATGGTCAGCACTGACTTCTTATTCCTCCCACATGGAGGCCAGAGGGTGGATCCCACTGGTGGTGGTGTTATTGGAAATAACATAATGATAAGGGGGCCAAGTTTTCAAAAAAGAGGAACAACCCTAAATATGCACATGCAGAAAACAGCGGAGCTTCCAAAGGCAGGAAGCAGAATCCCGGCAGCCCTGTAAGGTGGAAGGAACAGATTCGTGATGGGGGTCGGCACTCTTGCCTCTGTAGTGGAGGGAACAAGGACGCTGAGTCAGCGTGTGATTATACAGGATGCTATGATTACTGAGAGCTTAGTGTTGTCAGGCTGGGTCCCAAACTCTTGTGCCTTCCCGTGTGGCCAGCTCAGCAACTGAGAGTAGGCATGATTCTCGCCCGCACTGAAGGGAGACCTGAGGCTCAGAGGGGCTAAGCTGGTCACGACGTTACCAGGCGGGAGCAGAGCTGGTCTCTGAACCAAGGCCTGTCTGACTCCAGAGCCTAAACCCCTTTTCTCCATGTGGTGCCACCTCGTGGGTACAGGAATAGGGCTGAAACTAGGGGACCTCAAGTCCTCTGAGAGCCCAGCTCTGCAGAGGTGGAACGGGCCTTACCCATCCAGCAAGCTGATGGAGATGGTGTCTGAGTCGCTGCGGCATTGTCCAACGACCACTCTGGGGAGGCCAGTCTGGGCATCGGTTTCAAGTGTGATGTCAGTCAGGAGGTCCAAAGAAGCCTTCAGGTTGACCTTCTGGCCAGTGAGAGGCCTGCAGGAGACAAGATTCCCAGTGAACGGAAGTCGAGAAGGCCTGCCAAGCTACCTCCACCGTGGGCGTGCCCTATTCCGGATGTCTACGCTGATGTCAGTGTCATCTACATTCCTTATGAGACTGACATGTGTACGTTAGGGGCTTCTTCGCCTAGCCACAGGGCTATGGTTCCCCGGGCAGGTGTATACAGCACCCCTGTAAGAATTAAAATAAAAACAATAGTTAACATTTAGCGAGGGCAAATGATATGCTAGGCACTTCTAAAATGCCTGGATTAATCCATGTCATCATCACACAGATACCGTGAGGGAAGAGCACTACTATCTCTATTTTCAAAATGGGGAACCATTGGTACAGACAGGCCAGGGAACCGTCCCAAGATCTCATGAATGAATCCAATGAGTGATGAAGCCCTCGTGTCCTCAATTTATCTGTTCCTACACACGCTCGTACTCCTGTCTCTCTATCTTTCTTAAAGAAATTAATATACTTTAAAATTATATTTGTCACATATGCTCTTCATTATATACTGTGAAAGACTAGATGCATTAGGCACAATGGTCCCTGCTATTCAAAGAGAATTTCAAGAGACCAAATCATGCTGGGGGGAATTTCGCCAAAGACTCATGAATGCCCATGTCTTCTGCATTTTTCAAATTTTTCAATTAGATAAATGTTATGATTTCAGAAATATTTGATGGGAATTTCTTTTTTTTTTTTTTGATGGGAATTTCTTTTAAAAGAGACTTGGTTATGGCCAAAGTTCATTAGAACCCTGTAAGGGTTCAGATTTTAGAGCTGGAAAGTCTTCCTCATTTACAGATTGGGAGACTGAGGGCTAAGGCCACATAGAAGTCTAGCAAAGTGCCTGATTCTGGAAAATTTGGGAACCCACTGGTCACTCCCCACTCTCAGATTCGAATGCATACTCACAGTGACAAGGTGACATTAACAGTGACAGGGACCCTTATGGTAACACCTTCGCCATCAGGATTCAATTCAATTTTGATATTCAGGATGCGGGCGTTAAGGATGTTCAAGCTCTGCAAAAACCACAATTTCCCTTTGTTATTCCTCGTGACAGCCATGCTTCTCTAACGCCAGCACCATGCTAAGCGTTTGGGCCTCACCACCCCTGCCTTCTTTGGCCTTCATGGGATCCCTGCTCAGAAGCTTGATCCTCTCCATGTTATGGCATCGCAGAGTGAGGCTGAGACAGATGTCATTCCTCCGACAGATTCTCAGGAGGAAGAAGTGTCAGCGTCAGATTTTGAACCCATAACCATTTGACTTCAGAACTCTATGTGTGGAGCCAGCTATGTGGTGTGAAATCCAGTTTTCTCTCTCTTGATGGGATTCAGACTTTTATCCTTCAGCTATATTTGGAGAAGAAAAGTCTTACTCCTTGGAAGAGAGGCTTCAGGCACCAGCAAGCAGGTGGGGGTGAGGATTAAGAGGACCTTCACCGGGATCCTGAAATTATCGAAAGTGGAAGCCCCAACCCATGAGATGCCCGGACTGGCTCTATGGCACTGCTTCTAATTTCTCAAGCTCTGATGACCCTGGCATCAGACTGACTCAGCTCTGAATGGAGGAATAAGGTTTACCCTCCTTTCTGTTTGATCTTAAATTCATCTCCCCAGAGATGTGTGTTCCCTTTTCTTGAAGCAAGCTCTGCAGTTTGAAGCATCAACTCACCCAAAATTCCCATTAATGAAATGGTGGTAGAAAGAGCTTACAGTTCCTCAGCGTTAGATTCCTGAAGCACCCCCAAGTCAGCCTTCAGTTTCTGAACGAAAGCTGACAAAAACAATTGCCATTGAGAGTTAGGTGTCATTTACGGAGCAGTGACCATGTATGAGGCACTAGGGAAGACTCTTGCTTATATTATTTTGTTTACTCATCATAACAACCCAAAGGAGGTAGATATTGTTATTATCTGCGTTTTCAGATGAATAAATAAAGGATCAAAAGGTTAAGAGATATGCCTAAAGTCATGCTTCTGGGGAGCCTTTGTTCCTTCTATGATGCCTTCATACTAATATATACTCATCATTCGTAACCAAAGCAATCAATCAATTAACCACGCAATTGATATTGATTGTATATCATCTCCCAGTTGAGGCGGGTGGAGGGTGGTCTATTGTTCTAAATAAGATGTTCTCACAATTTTGAAAAGATAGGTCCAGCAAAATGAGAGAATGAACTAAGAAATGGAAAATCCAGAATCAAGGGATAAGTGTGGCTCCAATTCATAAACGTGGCAAATGGGAATTTGAGAATGACGGCTTTACAGTAAGCATTTAAAGGCATTAATAAAGGGGTGCCTGAGTGCCTCAGTTGGTTAAGGGTCCAACTCTTGATTTCAGCTCAGGGCATGATCTCACAATTTGTGAGATCAAGCCCCACGGTGGGTGCTGCACTGACAGCACAGAGCCTGCTTGGGATTCTCTCTCTCTCCCTCTCTCTCTCTGCCCTCCCCAGCTCCCCCTCTCCCTCTCTATCTGAAAATAAATAAACATTTACTAAACAAACAACAACAACAAAAAGAAATCAGAATAAGAAGAGACATAATTAAGTAAATATGAAGGTAGGTAGCTTTAAAGCTACCTAGGCTTAGGGGTGCCTGGGTGGCTCAGTCGGTAAAGCATGTGACACTTGCTTTTGCCTCAGGTCACGATCTTGCAGTTTGTGGGATCAAGCCCCGCGTTGCAGCTGTTAGCACGTGCTCTTAGCCTGGAGCCTGCTTGAGATTCTCTCTCTCCTCTCTCTCTGATCCTCTCCTCCCTCCCCATTGAAATGTATGTGTGTGTACTCTCTCTCTCTCTCTCTCTTAAAATAAGTAAATAAACTTAAAAGAAAAGCTACCATGGCTTAGGCTTAGGTGTGGGTAATTCCCAACGAATTGATACAAACTAATTAGTAAGCTGAACAACCTAGCAGAAGAATATGGTATGAATATGAACAAAATATGCTAAAACATGCAAATAGCTAATAACATACAAAAAAATGAATGAATTCTTTAATAATTGGAGAAATGCAAAGTGAAATGAGTTATAATCTTTTGTCTATGAGATTAGCAAAACATTCGAGTTCCCCATTCCAGTGCTGTCATGGGAGGGGGGGAAAGGCAGTCTCCCAAGACTAACGGAGAGAATGTTAATGTAAGGGATTATTTGCCAAAATCTACTCTAAAATATGCATACCTTTTGAACTTTTGAAATCTCACTTTTAGGAATTTATCCTATGCAGATATTAGGAAAGGTTTGCCATGATGTCATGTGTAAAAGGGTATTTATTTGAGCATTGCTTGTTCCTAGAAAAATAGTAAGTGAATGAACCAGGAACTGAATGGCCACCTTTCTCAGCAAACCACTCCTAAAGAGCATCCCCTGGTGGCAGGCTATGGTAATGCAAGGATAGAATTGAGGCCAATCATCGTGATTACTCACATTCAGTATTATCAACGGTCTCAAGTCCTTTCTCCACAACGGGTTTCAGCTTGTTCACAACATTACTCAGGTCATTGCCAAGATTTTCAAGAAGGGACGCTGAGGTTCCAGTGAGCAGGCCACACAAGAGAACAAGTTTCCAAAGCTGAAGCATCTTGTCTTGACACTTTGACACCCAGAGGAACAAGAATGAGAATTACCCAGAGAGAAAAGGATCATCCTTGTTAAGCACCTATTACTCTTACACAACATTCTTTTAAGATAGATGTGGTCATCTTCTGTTTTATAGATTACAACAACCCAGATCAGAAAGCTAGAGCAACTTGCCCAGAGACACACAGCCAGTGAGTGGAAGAGCTGAAATGTGGTAAGTCACACCTAGTCCCAAGTCTAGGCTCTTTATACAAAGGTTCTTTGCACTTGCGAGCTCCTCTGCCTCCTTGTCTTTGCATATTTACCTAAGCATAGGGGATTTGGGAAATAGAATGAAAACACAGTGATGTGATAAAAAAACAGAAACAAAAACAAACAACAACCATGAAAAACCCGAGGCACCGGGGGGCTCAATTAAGTGTCCAACTCTTGATTTCATCTCAGGTCCTGCTCTCACAGTTCATGAGTTTGAACCCTGCATTGGGTTCTGCACCAACAACATGGTACCTGCTTGGGAGTCTCTCTCTCTCTCCCTCTCTCTCTGTCCCTTCCCCACTCACTCTTTCTCTCTCTTTCAAAATACATAATAAAATGAAACTTTAAAAAAACTCCTTTAAGACTCATAAATGACTTGGCTTTATTGGAAAGTTTCTCACAGTAGAAGTGTGCTGTATCCCAGGACTCTCACTACGATACTCTTCACCATAAATTGAGAGAGCCTGGAAACCTACACATAATACTAAGAACAACCTCACTTAAACACCGAGAGAATGGGCTAGTCCAGAAACCCATTGGTAATACCTTCACTATTGAATGAGACCTCCTCATAGCTGACAGCAATAGTGAAATATTTGAGGAACCCCATGACAGTAATCTTCCCTATGGGGTAGGATATCCAAGGGGCCCCACAGCACTGATCATTATGGAGTGAGCGAATCTCTGGACAATGCTCTGCACCACAGAGTAGGTTAGTTCAGTAGCTCCCTCTTAATGCTGATGACTGTGGAGTAGGCTATCCCAAGAACTCCACTCATACATTGATTACTATGTAACGGGCTACTTCAGAAAAATCTATAACAAGAAGCACAATGAAATAGGAGAACCTAGAATTCCAATCTACCGTTACTCACGATGGAGTGGGTTATCTCAGGAACCCCACTGTAACACTGGCCACTATGGCGTCGGTGATCCAAAAACCCAGAATCCTTGAGAAAGGACTGCTCAACACTGAAGAAGGCAGTGAGGTTGGAGGGCAATGGGGATGGAGATGAGAAGAAAAAACTTACTTTCAATCAGCCAGTTAATGAAAGAGGCTGGGAAATGTTTGTCCTGGGAAAACCCAGAAAGCCTCCATAAATTGAGCAGCAACTGCATGCCAGGCCCTGAGCCTCTCATTTGATCCTTACGACAAACTTACGATACAGAGATTATAGGCAAAGAAACGGAGACTTGGAGATGTGCACAACTTTGCTGAGGCCTTACAGCGAGCTGGTGGCAGAGCTATTCCTAAAATCTGGACTCCCAGCTCTGACCCTGGGCAGTTGAGTGCTGGCAGGCATGGGGGTGGTGTTCCCAAAGTAGCTGAAGGTCCTACTTTGTGGACTCAATCATATTCCCATGATGAGTGGGACTCAGAACTTCCCATGAGTCGGGGTGCTGGCTGGACCATGTTCATGTTTAGAAGCAGCTCAGAGGGGAGGGTTGCAGGAGAGGCCACCTTGGACTGACCACTCCTCCACCATGGACCACTCCTCCAGCAGGGACCCCACATATTGTGATGCTACATAACTAACTTGATTGTTTAAGTGTTTAAATCAAGGGGAAAGGGGAATCAACCACTAAGTTTTGAATCCCTACTCTGCTGGACAAGTAACCAGACATCTTCTCATCTAATCATTATACTATAGTTCACACATGTCAAGATACCATTGGTTAAGATGCACATTATCTTAATGTACCACTAAGAATGTTTTTTAATTGCCAACTAGACCATGGCATACCATTGAATATATGACACATGCCAATTTCAGAAATGTTACAATGTGGGGGAAATGTGTGTCTTGGAATTGAGGATCTATGATCACCTCATATGGGTCTGATAATCACTCTGATCTGATAGATGAGAAAAGTGGGGCATGGAGAGCTAAGGGCATCTGACCAAGGTTGCACAGGCAAGTGGAAGCCAAGCCTGCCTGCAAAACCACGGCACGTGTGCCTCTCTTGACAGACAGCTGTGGCACATTTGCCTGGTGAGACAGGTGAGGGGGCGGGGTCACCACGCTAGTCTCAGGTGTGCGAAGGTATGGCTAATCTCAGAAGATGCTCAGGAGAGAACTCGCTGCTTTTATCTGAAAGTCCAGGCAGTAATAAGGCTCAGACGGCGTGGGCACTTGTGTGAGAGCAGAGTAAAGGCCCCTAAATAATCCCAGTGAGTGGACGTCTGAAGGAGAGAGAGGGACAGAGGTGGCAGTGGGAGGGGGGGCAGAGGAGACACAAGAGATCTAATTGAAATGCAGACCTGTAAAACTTGCTTTATCCCTGCCATACACAGACTTATCCAGAAGGGGGAGATAATTCCCAAACCGCTGGAAAATACATCGTAGCCCCAGAGCCGTATCATCCTCCAGCACCAAGAGAGTGGAACATTCTTAACTTGGCACATAGTAATCTGTCCATCCATCTTTGTGTCTGTCCATCTATCCATCTGCCATCCATCCATCTATCCACCATCTTTCATCTTTCCTGCTTCTCTTATATCCATCTGTCATTTTTTCCTGTCGCTCTTCTATTCTTCCATCTATTCACCCATACATCTAAATTCCCTTTCCTTCATTCTTCCTTCTTTCCATTCTTTTTCCATCATATTCTGTCCATACCTCCTTGTATGTATCCATCCACTTATCCATTCTTCTATCCACCCATGCTTCATACATGTTTTCATTTTTCTATTTTACTATCCATTAATACTTCTGTCCCTTGCTCCATCCATCCACGTCCCCCCTTTCATTACTCCAACAAAGTATATACGGAGTGCTCGCTCTGTGCCCAACCAGGAGCTATAAGACAAACACAAGAAAGATTACAAGAGTCCCTCCCCTCAAAGAGTTCTGTTCCAGTGGAAGAAACCCACAATTACTACACAATATGATAAGCATGAAGGATACATGTGCACAGTGTCAGGGCAGTCCTGGGGAGGGATCTGGAAAGGCTTTGGAGAACACAAACCATTGGAGTCACAACTTGCAGGGGTGTGGGGTTTTTTCCAGGCAGAGGGAGGATGGAAGAAGCAAAACTATATTCAGAGCAGAACTATAATGTGTGCAAAGGTCCTGGAGTGTATGGGGTGTCTGAGATCAGCTAGCTGGAGTGGCAGGAGGGGGACAGGGGACAATAAGTCTGGAGCAGGAAAGACCTTGACTGCCGGTTTTGGGGGTTTGAACTTGATCCTCCTGGTAATGGGGAGCTACAGAAGCTTCTGATCAGAGGTATGATTCAGGAAAATCTCTCTGGAAGCCATGAAGGGGAGAAAGCAGAAGTGGGTGAGGTGGCTACTGCCACGTCTTAGCAACACAATAATGCTCAGGCCCACGGCACCTCTTACTTCTCGGGACGCTCAACTACTGACTGATGATGCACAACCAGGATCGGACCGCTGGGCACAGCCGAGATACAGATAACCCGAGGCCTCTGAGACAGGAGGCTGGGGCCGCCCTTCCAGCCAGCCCAGTCCTGCACCGGCCGGGCGCAGCGCGGAGTGATTTTATCAGAGGCTTTTACAAGCACAACACAAAACTCCTTCTTCCACAGGTGAAAACTGCTTGACACACATTAGTCCCCCCGGTGCATGTCCCTTTCTCTCCCTGTTTCCCAGCACTGGGGGTGCTGACAAAGGACAGGGCAGCAGAGTTCTGGGAGGCTGGAGAGCCCAGGGAGAAAACTACCTGTGTGGACTGCTTCCCTTACCTTGGCTGCTCCTCTGCACCTCCGGCTGACGTATGGGGCCTGCCGGGCCCCCTTTGTCAAACTCACCATGTTGGGTAAGGAGTTCTGCAGGGCTTGTTTCAGCCTGGCTTCTGTCCCTGAAGAGAGCAGGCTGGCAGGGGACCGGGGAGACTGAGAATAACAACAATTCTGGCTGATGGTTATAAAATGTTTCTATCGGCTCCAAAGACTAGTCTCAGCACTTGGCAAATATTAACTCAAATTACCATAATAATTAAAAACCGGAGATTGTTTGCTCCCACTGCCACTACTTCCTGGTGTGTGATCTTGTCCAATTGACACAACCTCTCTGTGCATCTCATATGTAGTATAGAAAATAAAGTTCTGGTGGTGATTCAGCAAGTGAAAGAAAGAGATGGTCTGCAGGGCTACCTATTGTCAAGAGGACGTCTACAGCTTATAAACAGGTGGTAGCTTTTACATCCCTCGTGACTTGCTTTACGGTGCATAGAAGTCATTTCTTCTCAGAAACCATGTTCTAAAATAGTGGTTGCTGAGGGGCCCACAGGTGTGTCTTCTTCTGCAAGGACAGTCTTTTAAAATTTTACAGTGAATTTTCAGAACTGAAAACATAAGCAACTTTATATAAAAACCCAAACTTCCAGTTTCTGTTTAAGATTCAGAAATCTGAGGAGACTGGGCCCGCCTTCCCAAATGGCCACAGCCAGCTGGAGCCAAAAAGGGACTGTCCTCTTCAGATAAGACACATAATGTCCAGTTTGCCATCGTGCCCACCACTCTCTGTTGGATCCCTAAAATTGAAATTGAACTTGTATGTTGTATTTCTCTTAACTGGAGCCCACTTACTGATTTATGCTAACTTCCTACCCCGAATGGTTACTTAAGTTTATGATCTTTGGTCTGAGGTGTTGAATTCAGACTCTGGGAGGCAGTAAGGGCCACAGACAGCAGGCAGTTGGGTTCTAGGCCAGCCTGCCTGTCTTTTAAAACCCATGTTCAAGTTCATTCCTGAGTTATAGCACCTGGCTGTGATTTACAGCATCCTTCTCAACCATGAAACATGACCTTAGAGATTACCTACTAGGTGGTGATTGGGTTCCCGGCCAGGATGGGGCATAAGGGAACCTATTGGGTGATGGAAGTGTTCTGTTTCTGGATGTGGGCAGTGATTATATGGGCGTACACGTAAGAGTCGCCAAGATGTATGTCTTATGTACACAACTTAAACCTCAGTTTAAAAATAAATTTTAAGAAATGCAGAAGAAAGAAAGAAAGAAAGAAAAAGAAAGAAAGAAAGAAAAAGAGGGAGGGAAGGGGAAAGGAAGGGAGGGAGGACTTGAGGAAGGAAAACAGACAGACAGGGGCAGGCAGGAGGGTGCCCCTTGCTAGAGGACCGAGAAGCCCATCGTATCTGTCACACAGTTGTGGATTTACTACCACGTCTCAGTGGTTCTGACCCAGACTCTTCTCTCCCACGACTGTCCCTGAGATCAGGAGGCATCCTACAATCATGTGTTTAGTTCACGGCATGTTGGCTTTCTTGGTAGTAACTACAAAAGAGCAGTGTCATGTGATCAGAGGTGCCCTCGGTCCCCTCTCGAGAACTCTGCAAGTGAAGGAGGGGGAATTATGTCCTCATAAACCGGACGGAGAAATGGAACAACTACAGTTATGACTGTTGTTTGCAGATGCCCGATTACAGGCCTCACCCCGCCACCCCCTCGGAGCTCAGTCCCGTGAAGGGAGCTCATGCCCCCTTCTCACCAGGGACCTGCAGGGAGGTGGCCAGCAGGGCTCTGATGCGAGCAGAGCCCCTGTTCTCTCCGGGGCTCACAGCCAGTGCCCAGAACGATGACAATGACAACAACTGCAATGTACCAGCGGCTTCTGGGCCCTGCGCTCAGCACTCAATCTCTCGTCATTTCTGTGTCCCCTCTTCCTGGTAGGGAGGGTTCTGAACCTTTAACATTTACCACAAATGAGCAAAATCAGCACAGCATGTTCATAAGCCGACACAGTTTTTGGCCTTTGGACAAGTGGGCTTGGGGGTTCTTATAGGGGTGGTGTTGGTTATTTGACAACTGAAGGTTGAAGATCCGCATTTTGCAGATCTGGAAACTGAGGCCCCAGGATCATCCGGCAGGCCTGTGCCAGAGCTAGGACCAGAACCCAGGGCTCCAGCTCCTTCAGCACCACCTGGCTGCTCTCCAGGCCTCTGGGGGCGGGGAATGTGGGGCCCTTACCTGGGTTATGGCTCCCATCACCTGGGACCTTCGGTCTCCTCCAGCTGTCCCTGGAGTGAGAGCCAGTGGCGAAGAGCTAAGGAGCAGGCAGGAGGGGGCAGACATGTGCCCTGGGGGCCCCGAGCAGGGCTCCTGGAAGACTGGCCACTTCTGGCTGATACCAGCAAGGAGGTGGGATGCAGAGCAGGGCAAAGAAGAGCAGGGCAAAGACTCAGCCCAGGAGGCCTGAGGAGGATGAGACCAATCCTGAGGAGGTTTGACCATGAGGTCAACTGGGAGGGAACTTGTCACTTCCTGAAACCGCCATGAATCCCTGCGTGTGTACCTGAGTGTGTCTGTGTGTGTTGCATCATGTGTGTAAGTGTGTGTGTGTGTGTGTGTGTGTGTGTGTGTAGGAGCTCTCTGCACACATCCACGTCCCTCTGTGTGCACCTTGCAAAGTTCTGGGAAGATGTCACGGCACTTACCTGGTTTCCTGAGGCATCCTAAGTGCCCTGGAAGTGAGCTCCCATTTTTAGGCAATTTCCGGTGGAGTCTCTGAGCTTTCCTGGGAGAGAATCACTGACTTGGGGAAGACTGTCAGCCTTTCTGTGGGTGTCAGAAACCTCAAAACTCATAAGGAAACTCACATTTCTAGAGGACACTCGAATTCTTGAAGAATGCTAACCCTTCCTTCTGAAATCCTATTTTAAAGAGACTTTGTTTCTGAAAGGATTCTAATGACAGCTCAGAAGGACCAGTGTTCTAGAAGATTATCATGTCTCTGAGGGAGCTGAATTCCTGTGGGAATTCCAAGGAATTGTCAACATTCCCAAGGAATCTCAGTGTTGCTGGGAGAATTCCGGTTCGGGTTGAGAGAAGGGCCACAATTTCTCTGGAAATGCCAATACTCCTGCCAGAATTCTCCCTCCTCCCAGGGGTCACCAAAGGAGCGGCAGAGCCCCCAGGCTGGACCTAGAGTCCCCAGAGTGGCTCGAGGGGCTCTGTCATTGGCCTGCTGGGGGAACTTGAACGGGTCTCATCCCATCTTGGGGTCTCAGATGCCCAAGTCTGGAATCTGCCCTTCATTATCGGTGTGTTCTCATACTGGTTAACTAACTCAACTACGCCTCAATTTCCTCATCTGTATATGGGGAAAAGAATAAGGAAATCATGAATGGTTTGGCCGGCACACAACAAGTGCTCGGAGAATCTTCGCTGCTTCTGTGAAAATATTTTACTAGTACTTGGTCACCGTCATCACCGCTATTATCCCCATCGGTCAGGGGCTAGCTTGGGAGTGAGAAGGCCTGGAGGGCACAGCTTCTCAAGCCCATCATCCTGCAACCCAAGCAGCCCACCCCCCAAAGCTGCTTTTCTTTCTTTCTTTTTTTAAAATAGTTTATTGTCAAGTTGGTTTCCATATAACACCCAGTGCTCATCCCCACAAGTGCCCTCCTCCATGCCCATCTCCCCCCTTCCCCTCCCCCCACTCCCATCAGCCCTCAGTTTGTTCTCAGCATTCAAGAGTCTCTCATGGTTTTCTATCAGGCTGCCCGGAAACTCATTTGGTTACAGAGCTCAGTTTAAACCCCTTGGCAAGGTGGACTGATGATTCCCAGCCTTACCCACCCCTCCCTCCTCTGGTCATTTTGCATGACCCCACGTTTGGCTGGGTTTAAATATCACTCCATAATCTCTGTGGCTTCGGTTAGAAACACGGGCTCTGAAGTCAGGACAATCTGCATTTGAATCTTAGCTTTGTTTGCTCTTCACACTTGAGGTAACCCCAGGCTACCTCTCTGAGCCTCTGTGTCCTCAGCTGTCTGTCAGGGGGAGTCGGTGCATGCGCGTGCGCATGTGTGTGTGTGTGTGTCTTTGTGTGTGTGTGCAGCAAAGGGCTATTGGGATGGCCGCGTGAGCCACCTGCCAAGAGCCCATCACGATGCCAGGCACCAAGTAAGCCCGAACCGCGGCTGCTCTTGGCATGAGGGTGAGGGGCCTTGTGAGCGTGATCAGGAGGCCTGGGTTGTCAGCGAGCCCTGCCCTTTCCTCACCGGGTGGCCTTGGGAAGTCCCACCTTCCCAGGCCCCATGCCTCAGTCTCCCATCGGTGAAATGGGACTCCCAACCCTTGCTCTGCCTCACAGCTCCCAGATGAGGGTCACGTGAAATCACAGCTACAGCACGTTTTGTAACCCTCCAGTCGGGGAGGGTCTACCCAAGCGTGGGAAGAGGCACAGGGGTTGCACCCTGCTTCCCCGCAGTGCCATAGAGGGAGGACAGGACCCCAGCATTTAGGGGCTGTGTGGGGGCCAAGATCCCTTGGCCTTGGCAAAGACTCCCAAGCTCCAGCCTGGACTCTCAAACAGTAGAGCCGCCTAAGTTCAAAGGACAAGGGCAAGGAGGCTGTCTTACTCATCCTGTGCCCTGGAACATAGTAGGTGCTCAGTGAATGGTTGGTAGATGAAGAATCAGATGTGTGGCCCATGAAAGGGTAGATCTGGGCAGGGACAGGAGCTGGGAGACTCTTCTGGTGCAGAAACCAGGGAACGAGGTCCTGAAGCAGGACAGTGACAATAAACAGTTTGAATGATCTGGGCAACTTGGAGAGGGTGATGGTGGCACGTCTGGGCTGAGGGGTGGAGGGCAGGCAGAGGAGGGACAGAGAGAGCTGTGAGGGGGCAGCTGGAGAGACGGGCAGGGGGCGGTGCAGAATTCCCCTGGGGGACAGGTGGATGGCGGGGGCCTACAGGTGAGATGTTGGGGTTCCGATGGGGTGAGGGCGGGGGTCAGGGCCAGGGAGGGTGCTCAGGGCTGAGAACAAGCAAGGGCTCCTTCGAGCTGAGCCCTGCGGCTCCCCTAGGGCAACTGCCTGACTTGTTTTTATCAAGCTCGGGCCAGGCCACTGTCTGCATTTGCCCTTTGCCAAGTCACCTCTTGCTTGGAAAGTGCCAGGGGCAAGGAGCTGACTGCTGGGCTCTCCGTCATAGCCACCTCCATGCAGGGGACAGGGGCAGACTCCTAGGATTTGGGGAATCGCTTGAAATGCCCTCAAGAAACTCGGGCCCAGCTGGGTTCAGGCATCACATGCCTGGGTCCTGAAACCAACTCCGTCACCTGCTTGCTATGTGCTCCTTGCTCTCTCCCAGACTCAGTTTCCCCGATTGCACAGAGGAATCGAGGGTCGACTAAAACAATGTTTCTCCACGCCACTCCCCCAATCCACACGTGAAGCTTATTGAACTCAGATTCCAGTTCCCCATCTTGAAGTTACTGAGTCAGAAGCGCTGAGGAGGGGGGCCTGGTGGCCTACATTTTGACAAGCTGCCCCAGGGAGTCTATGTTCACAGGGTGTGACAGAGACCATCATCATGATGAAGCGGAAGGAGCTTTGATGTGAACTCAAGGGACTTGGTCCTGACCCCACCACACTCCTGGCACGTGGCCCTGGGCTCGCCCCTTTACCTTCTTGGGCCTCAGTTTCCCCATCTCCAAATTAGGAAAGGCTATACTTAATGATCCACAAGGGAGGGGGTACATTTCTTGAACACCTGCCACATGTCCAGAACCCTACCTTTGGGGCTTTTAGGCTGATGGCTCATTGAATCACAGACATTGACTCTATCCCCAGAATTGTGTGCATAATGGAAAGTCGGATCATTTGAGGGCAAGCCTTGATGACACTGGTGGAGCCCCATTGCCCAGTCAGAGAGCCTCAGAGTGGCAGCGGGCAGCTGGGGGCATGGGATGGCCCTTGTGCCTAAGCTCAGACCACAGGTGTGGAGGTAGGGACATCTCAGGGGTCTAGGCTTCAGATGGGTTGGGTGTCCTTTTCACGCAGGGAGGTGCTGGGAAAATGAGGTGTCAATGTCCAGTTAACCAGGCCTTATACCAGTGGTCTCCTCTCTTCCTCCAAGGCCTGACCGAGGCTCCAGCCTTTCCCACAGTGGTCTACTGTGTCCACGCTAGTACAGCCAACACCGTTAAGTTCTTCTCCTCCTCAAGAACCTTCCATGGCTCCACACTGCCTATAGGAGGAAATCCAAACTCTTCAGCCCAACTTGCAGGCCTCCACAATCTGGTGCTCGCTTACTGCTAGTGAGCTCCATCTGCTACTGCTCACCTGCTCTGATCAGACTAGTCTTTCTTCTACTCCCCATGTTCTGGGGGCTTTCCTCCTTCTGTGCCTCTGCTTTCTGGGGTGAAGTGGAAAAGAGCAGGTTATGCAGTCAAACCTGGGCCATTGCTCCTGTCCCTCTACTTACTTGCTGTGTGAACTTGTGCAAGTCACTTAAGCTCTCCGAGTATTACATCCTCATCTATGAAGTGAGG
This sequence comes from Proteles cristata cristata, assembly GCA_017311185.1. Classification (NCBI taxonomy): domain Eukaryota; kingdom Metazoa; phylum Chordata; class Mammalia; order Carnivora; family Hyaenidae; genus Proteles; species Proteles cristata. The sequence continues at coordinate 668,189 of JAESUZ010003318.1, read as the reverse complement.
ATAATACCTTTTGTCACCCAGAATGGTTTCAAGGATTTTGCAAGACGATGGGTAGGAAAGCCTGGCACTGCTCCTGGAACTTGCTAGACATTTAGTAAATGGTGGCTCTTTCCCCTTCCATCCTTCTCCCTGGGTCAACCTGACCTGCCTTACTGGGTGTAAACTCAGTGTCACGTCTCCCTCCCAGGCTTTGGCTGACCCAGAGGCCAACACAACAACACCAGAAGAAACAAGGCTCTTTTTACCTGGGGAGCCCCACGCTGGGACCCTAGGTGCTGCCTTCTCAAAGATCCCCATGGCTTTGACAAGACCGTGACCAGACGTGTGGGGACAGAAGGGGTCTGGGGAAGTCTGCACGCAAAGAAGAGGCTGCCTCAGCCGGGATGGCGCTGGCACAGGGAGGGCCACGCTTAGAGCGGGAATGTTCCAGCAGCGGGGAGTGTGGCAGCCACGGGCCGCAGGCCAGGGAGTGTGGCTCATCGTGCCATTTCTTGCTTTCCAGATGACATCACCATCTTCGAGCAGCTCTTCCAGGAGACCCAACACGGGGGCCCCACCGAAGGGACCACTGGAGAAGAGGTGACCACCACCTGCAGGCAAAACCAGCACACGGAAAAGCATGCGTGGGATCTCTCTCTCTCTCTTTCTCTCTCCTTTCGGGCTTTCTGCTGCTGTGCGAACCCCTTGTTACCCCTCATCAGGCCACCACTGCCACCCAGCTGTCACTGCCGCCGCCACGGCCACACCGCACCAGCTGGACACTCTGGGAAGCCGTGGGGCCAGTCGATAGTCCACTTTCCTTATGCTGCTCCTGTAATTGTCCAGGTGCCCCTTGCGCGGATATTAAATCAGTAGAACTTGTGTGTGGTGCTTAGCACTGTTCTGAGCACTTTCTCCATGGTTATTCATTTAACCCTTACAATGCCCAGGAGAGGGTGAGGAGCCTGCCTGTGGTCACACAGTAGGGGTTTGCAGGATTAGAGCGGGCAGCCTTGCTCAAGGCCGTGCTCCACCCTGTGTTAAACCCCTTTCTGTGTCAGAGCCAAGGAGGAGAATGTGGAACACACACATGTTCCTCACACAGCATCTTCATCTGCCAGGGAGTTTTGCTTGTCAGATTCTAACGTTCCCAAGGAAGACCAGGAACCCCACAAAGTCTCTTAATGTCTTGTGGGAGTTAAGGGAGGGGGGATGGGCTGTCACCGCAGGCCACAGGGTCTGCTCTGAGGAAATCCACTAAAAGGATCAGAGCACCTCCTCCCTTAGTCCAGCTGGCTGAGGCCAAGTGCGATGGCCGACGCTAGCTCTCGTCTTCCCTCAAATCTGAGTGCACCGACTCGGTTCTGCAGCCTGGAATTGACGATCCCGGCTTGAGGCCCAAGTGAGGAGTCTTGTAAATAACACCTGGGTTTTCTTGGTTTTCTCGGCACCATCCTTAATGTGAAATAAAACCCCACAAATCTCCCTGGCTGGCTTCTGTCTTCTAGGGTCCTGAAAGTTCACCCGATTGCGGTAAAAAAGAGTCAAAGTATCATCCTGCTGAGAGGTGTACAACATCTCCAGTTCTGGCAGATTCTAAAACAACGATGTTCGATTACCCAAAGGGCCTTATAACTATATCCTCAGCATGATCCTTCCCATTATACAGATGATTGATGACATAGAGCCAGTGTTGATATTGCTCTCCCCACATAAAGGCTTGTGATGGGGTGGCAGGAGGTGGCCGGCTGGTGTGGGGTTCTGGCAAAGTTTGGGGGTGACAAGCTACAGGCTGAATGGATTTCCTCTTTGTGCCTGGCTCGGGGCTGGGGACCCACTTGGTGTGTGCTTACGAGGGTGATCTTACATCCCTTCTGCAAAGAACAGTTCTGGCTCACTCCTGTTGTCCTATGTATGTGTTAATAGCGCCCCCTTCTACTCACAAAACTGTCCCAGTTGGGAAGATAGTTTAAATGGCTACACCATATGTAAACCTCATGACAATCCCACGTGGCAGTTTTTTGGGGTCTTCATTTGACAGCTGGGCACTAGCTTCATAGTGTCCTAGGCCTAGGAAGGAATCCCAGCTCTGCCACCTGCATGCTGTATATCAGTGGAACTTAGCTTCTGGGGGCCTCAGTTGCCTCATCTGTGTAATGGGAAGGATAAGTAATCATACTTGCGTGATGGTGGTTGTGAGTAATAAGCACAGTGCCCAGCATATAGTAAGTGCTCAATAAACGGCTGCTATTATGGCAATGACTTTGATGACAATGGTGTTTCCCATTTTTGACTCAAAAGACTTACCTTTTCAAATTGTCAGAGAAAGGCCAGGATTCCACAGTACAGACCAGATGGGTTCAGCCTGGGAGTTAAGGAGTGGTCTGGTGTCCTTAGGGGTGTCCTACAGTCCACTTCATAGTGCTTCTAGGTCAGAACCATCTGCTTAAAAAACTGTTTTCAGTGTTTATTTATTTTTGAGAGAGAGAGAGAGAGCCAAAGAGAGAGAGGGAGACACAGAATCTGAAGCAGGCTCCAGGCTCAGAGCCTAGTGCGGGGCTCAAACTCACAAACCATAAGATCAAGATCTGAACCGAAGTGGGACGCTTCACCAAATGAGCCACCCAGGCTCCCCCGGAACCATCTGCCTAAATGGGGAGTGACCCCCACTGGGACTGGTGATAGGGTCTTGGCACTCAACTCCCAGATGGGACCTGGGCTCAAGCAGAGACTGGCAGGGCTTGCCAGGGCATCAGCCAAATGCCAATGTAAATGGCCTGGGACGATCAGGCTCTACAGAAGGACACTGGCAGGGCCCAGCCTCTCTTTGGATGCATGGCTGATGCCAAAACACTGAGCAGGTGGAAGGAAGGCCTAGAACGCTGGAGCTTGAGGCCATGCTAGTGCCTAGTCAACATCACATGGGGCAGAAAAATGGCCCAGTCAACCCACAGAAGCATGATAAATAATAAATTGTTGGGTTTTTTAAGACATTAAGTTTTGGAGTGGTTTGTGATATAATAAATGACTGAGACAGTATTTCCTAGGAATCACCAGCCCCAAGGGCAATGTTATTAACACACCAGCATCCTGTGTTGTGTCTGCTACTTCAATCTGGGGGTGCCCTTCCCCTTTCTGCACCTCCCCGACTCATCTGAAAAGTGGGAGGATGGGACTAGAATAGTACTGGCGCTGGTGGTGGTCCTACAAGTGAGATTTTAGGTGTGGGGGCCGGGGGTGAGGGCGGGGAAGGTAGGAGGCAACGAAGTGAACTTCACAGACAGTAGGGTTGCTCACGGGTTGCCATGACATTGTGATAATGCAGCCATTTTGATGAACCCAGAAGAGCCTTTGTGACTGCTGTGGCTAAATCGGTATAACAGGGGGGCGCCTGGGTGGCTCAGTCAGTTAAACGGCTGACTACAGCTCAGGTCATGATCTCACGGTTTGTGGGTTCAAGCCCCGCATCGGGCTCTGTGCTGACAGCTCAGAGCCTGGCATCTTCTTAGGATTCTGTGTCTCCCTCTCTCTCTCTCTTCCTCCCCTGCTCACACTCTTTCCCTGGCTCATTCTCTCTCAAAAATAAATAACACTTAAAAATTTTTATTAAAAAACTAAATGAATATACCAGGAGTGACACCACATGACCTCCAAAGTTAGATCATAAAATGCCATGCAGCTTCCATCCTGTGCCCTTGGGATGCTCACGCTTGGAACCCAGCAAGCACATGGACAGGCCATGTGTGGGCATTCTGGCTGCCACCATCAGCCACCAGACAGGTGAGTGAAGAAGCCTGCAAATGATTCCAGCTGCCAGCCCTCAAGCCACCCTCAGCCATTCTTCCCAGTTGAGGCCCCGGACAGCTTGGAGCAGAGGGAAGCTGTTATGACTCACAGAATCGGTGAGGAAACTAAGACTGTATTTTATTCCCCCAAGTTTTGAGATGGCTTGTTACTCAGGATTAGCAGCAGAAACTTCTAAATGAGCTCTTTGGGGCTTCTGGAGTTTGCTATTCATCAACTATGATTGAAGAAGAACATCGGTGAAGTCAGGTGAGAAGTCTCATTGCCAGTGCGGTGAATCTGCTCAAGGATCCCCGCTTCCCTCCAAGCTTGTGCAGAGGCTTAGTAGAGGCTCCTTTTATTTTTATCTTATTTTTTTTTTATTTCTAGGAGAGAGAGAGAGAGAGACTGTGAGCAGGGGAGGGTCAGAAAGAGAGGGACATACAGACTCTGAAACAGGCTCCAGGCTCCGAGCTGGCTGTCAGCACAGAGCCCGACGCAGGGCTCGAACCCATGAACCGCGAGATCATGACCTAAGCGAAAGTCGGACACTTAACCGACTAAGCCACCCAGGCGCCCAGTAGAGGCTCCTTTTAAACTTAAGAGTAGGGGCAGCTGGCTGGCTAAGTCAGTGGAGCATACAACTCTTTTTTTTTTTTTTAATGTTTTATTTATTTCTAGAGAGAGAGAGAGACAGCGTGAGCAGGGGAGGGTCAGAGAGAGAGGGAGTCACAGACTGAAACAGGCTCCAGGCTCTGAGCTGGCAGTCAGCACAGAGCCCGACGAGGGGCTCGAACCCACGAACCGTGAGATCATGACCTAAGCGAAAGTCGGACGCTTAGCCGACTAAGCCACCCAGGTGCCCCTGGAGCATATAACTCTTGATGTCGGGGTGGTAAGTTCAAGCCCCACGTTGGGTGCAGACATTACTTGAAAATAAAATCTTAAAAAAAAATAAAACAGCTCATTTTTTTTTTTGTCATTGTCAGCTCAAGATGCAGTGGTGGTTTGATCAATATCATTGTGAGCTGAAGGAGGAGGGGGCAGGGCGGTCCAAGGATTGAACAATCGTCCGGGTGTTGAACATCCTCTCTTGTTGCATCAGCTGCATTAACCCCATCATGCCTCACTCCTCCATTAGCACCTTCGAGTGCCCAAGAAGTCCAAGTGTTCTGGACCATGCATCATCACTTGGACCCTCAACCCCCTGCTACTGTGCCTAAATTTTAATATGATCCAAGCTCATCCCTTCCTCCTTCCCTATTCTTCCAAATCTTTCCATTTTCCTTCCTACTTTAAAGAATGCCTGAACATGTCCTTTGAACGTTGAGAAATCATAGTCAAAAGAAAATGAAATGAGTTATTTATAATCCAGAAGTCCCCCCCCCAACCAAAAGTTTTAGAAATTCCCTAGAAATTAAATAACAGAAGAAATTAAACCTGTTGGAGCATGTGGGTGTGTTTCAATGTCTGAGGAAGGAGTGTGAGGGACCTATGGAGGGCTTCACTGCCCCTCCTCCAGTGAGGACCATGGGACCCAGGGTGCAGGAGAAGAGGGTGGGGGCAGGGCCTTTTGGGCAGTGATGTGGGATCTGGATTTTGCTCTGCATGGTGTGAAAAGCCCATTGAAGGTCTTGAAGCAGGGAAGGGAGGTGACTGGATGTCTGCAGTTACAAAAACCTTCCGGCCACCGAGTGGAAAATGGATAGTAGGTGCCAGCCTGGAAGAGGGGAGACCAGTGAGAAGGCTGGAGCAGTGGTCCAGAGGAGAGATGAGGGGAGGAACCAAGGTGGAGGTAGAAATAGAAACAAATGGATGAATTTGTGGGGATTTATAGGAGGTGGTTCTAACACAATGGTAGTAAGAACAACAAAGCCATGACCCACTTGCCTGGGAACCAAGTTCCGGATTCTCTTCACAGACACCGCCCTCTAAGGCGGGACTTCCTCCCCTCTAGCCTTTCCCAGAGTAGACTGGACAGGAAATTCTGTCCCACTTCTCTCTGAGCCCTGTCCCCTCCATCTCTGGAGCTAGGATTTGGACATTACCAAGGAGACCATGGGAGAAAGAGACCTTAGATCCTTCCCCTGGGGAGAAGAATGATAATAGAAAAGTTTCCAAAAAAAAAAAAAAAGGATTTATAAATCCCATAGAAAATTAAATGGCAGAAGAAATTAAACTTCTGTCCCAGAGGATGACGGTGTGACTCCTCTTCCTAGAAGCTGATGTTACTTGACCATCAAATGGTGCCTACCCGTCTCTCTTACCTCGGATAAATGTCCCTGTTTATTCCTCCCAAATGACCCTCAAGACAATCTCAGAATAGGGGCGCCTGGGTGGCTTAGTCGGTTAAGCGTCCGACTTTCGCTTAGGTCATGATCTCGCGGTTCGCGGGTTCGAGCCCCGCGTCGGGCTCTGTGCTGACTGCCAGCTCAGAGCCTGGAGCCTGTTTCAGTCTGTGACTCCCTCTCTCTCTGACCCTCCCCTGCTCACACTGTCTCTCTCTCTCTCTCTCCTAGAAATAAATAAAACAAGAAAAAAAAAAAAAGACAATCTCAGAATAACCTTTTTGGTTATTTACTTACTTATTATTGTGTTCTTCGGCCTTTAGGTCTTACTTTAGGACTAGAATCTAAGCTTCCTGAGGGCAGAATGTCTGGGCACTCAGAGAAGGAACAAACAAATGAATGAATGATGCAGCAGCCAGGAATACAACTATAGAGTTAAAATAAACTACTGGAGGGAAAAAGTATTTTAAAAAATCCCTGGGAGAAAAAAACTATCTTAATTATGTAAAAAGGACTTCAGTATTTCTGTGCCTTCTCAAGGCTGGAGGCTGGGATCAAACAGCTCTGTTGAAACCACTCTTAATGTGCCCTATAGCCCTAAACAGAGCCAGGGAGCTGTTTTGGAGAGCAACCTCTGCCTTGCTCTGGGAGGGGTTCCTTGGGCAGTCTCTTACCAGCATGTCAAATGTCCTTCCTTGTTCTCGGTTTAGCTCTGATCAGAGGCAAGGGCTCCCTGGGTCTCATGCTTTGGAAACTAGCACTAACCACAGCAAACACAGACTGAGCATGTAACTGTATGCCAGCCTTTGTGCCAAGCCCCTCGGGGGAAAAAAAATCTCACTTAAGTAGCTTCACACTTAGAGTGTAATAACAATTATTATCATTCATTTTACAGATGGGAAAACCGAAGTTCAGAAGGCTGAGGGTCTCACCAAGTCAACCAACTGACAGAGAGGGAGGTGGAGCCCTATGCTCCTGACGCCAAGTTGGGTCTTCTTTAATGACCTCCTAACACCAGAGTTGAGTTCAGTGGTGCACAAAGCTGCCTTGTTAGCAGGGGGACCCCTCTGTGCAATGCGGTGTGACTGTTTTTAATATGAAAACTCTGGCTGATCCCCTCACTGTCTGGCAGACAGTGTTTCCAGGGGACTTTGGGGGGGGGTGTTAGGCAAACAGATGCTCTGAACAGACAATTTCATCGAACCTGTAGTCATTGGGCTTTATTTCTAGAAACCAAGGGCATGCTTGTGAAGGACCAGTTTGTGAGCCTCATTTCCTGGGCTGCTGCTGCATCTGGGCCTCCCCAGATTGGGAGTTTGGACCTGAAGGCACGAGGTACCTTGTATTTATACAAGGTCTTGTCCTATCCTGTCCTATCCCCTGTCCTAGCTACGTCTCCAGCCTCATCCCCAGAAGGACACAGGAGAGCGTGGAAGACATTACTTGTGCTCACCAGTATATCTGGTTTTCCTCCCCTGGCTTGCCATAGAAAAGGATCACACTTCCCTATCCCTTGATGGCTGGCAGGGTCATGTGACCTGCTTTGGCCAATGAAATACGAGCAGAGGTGATACACCTCTCTTCCTAGTAGAGGCATGGAAGTAGTACAGGTGTGTGACTCTCTGCGCTTTCTTTCTGCTCAGGACTGCACTGGTTTGGGGCCACATTCAGCCTGGGGCTTCTCCCTGCAACTTATGAACAGAAGCAGTGAGGTGGGTGGTTAAGGCATGGGCTCTGGAGCTAAATCATCAGGTTCCAACCGCAGCTCTGCCACTTTGCAACTGTGTGACCTTGGGCAAGTCCCTGCATTTCTTAGTGTCTTGGTTTTCCCATCTGCAAAACAGGGAAAAACCTGGCACCTACCGCATGGGGCTCTCGTGAGGTTAAATGAGATCAAGACACAAAGCCTGAGTGCAGGGCTCAGAACGTAGATAGACCCTCAACGGCCATGAGCTCTCAGAAAGATGGGGCAGAAGGGTATCTTTTTTTCGTCCCCTGGGACGGGGGATACACACATCCACCCTTTAGGACCTGGGAAGGTCATGCCGGGAACACAGAAGAGGAAGGGAAGGAGCAAGCTGAGGAAGGAGAGGAGACCCTTGTCATCATGGCACACGGGAGGTAGGCTATAAGGCAGTCCCTCTGGCCGTGTGGAGCCTGATAATTCTGAACTTGTTGCTTCTGAGTCTGGGCCCTCTCCGTGTGCTGAGGAGTGGTGGGGGAAACTGAGGCAAGAGGAATCAGCAAAATTGAGCCCTGAACCAAGGCAGCGAGAACCGAATTAAATCCCCTCCTGTCCATCTGTAGGGTCCTCAGGGGTGTCTGCCATTTTTCTGTCATGACACGAACCATCCTCCATCAGGTCACAGCTACAACTGCCAGGTGCCCCCCCGCCCTCCAGTCATCGAGGGAAGAAATGCCCAGACCCCGAGGGAGGGTCTTTGTGGAGACTTGCCCCAGCTGCAGGGAAATTGGAATCTTTTATTGAAAGTGAAAAGTACGCAGTATGGAGTCTGGCAATGAGCCTGAGAGACCTCAGTCCTCCAGGTGACCTTCCTCCTGTGGGCTCTGACCGTAGGGCTAACCGTGGGTGGGGTCGTCTGCCCACAGAGCCAATGGCTGGTTCCTTTTTCAGGTGGGGGCAGGTGGGAAGAGGGCTGGAGGGCTGGGGAAGGACTGTCATGGGGGCTGAAGGGCCTCGGGGCCAGGGGCTGTGTTAGGCAAAGTCTTTCCAGGGCTGGTTCTGGCTTCTTCTAGGGCTGCGGTGGCATCTCTGCCTCTGTTGTTCAGGCACTCAGCACCAGAAGGTCCTTGGAGGACAGAAGAGAGAATCCAGTTAGTGGATGAGATGACTTCTACCTGCAACCCCAGTAGCCATCTGCCTTCGGACTGGGCAAATCACATTTCTGGGAAGGTGCAATTCTGAATAGTGGAGACAGTGGGGGTCCAAGGGGCCTGAAGATCACCCTGGCCATGTCATTAGCTTGCCCTGCACAGGGGACCTGGAGCAAAACACTTCCCTCCCTGCCCTTCATCTCTTTCTTCCCCAAATAAAAGAAGCAGGCCTGGGCATCTGTCCACATTTTCCCCAAATCCAATTTCCACAACTAAAAATATCTACAACAAAGTAAATAATAGGTTTAGTCCACGGAACAAAATAAATACCCATGAGTCTGTACTGATATAAATAATTGGATCAATAAATAAGTGGGGAGAAGGGATGGCTCTTCCTTGTAGGAGAATTCTACCTAATAAATGTGAAAGGAGTGTTCTAGAAATAGAGTCTCCCTTGGGCAAACACCACACTAATAACTGTTGCAGATAAGAACCATTAAAGAATGCTAAAATAAGCGGTGGAGAGTGTAATGAGAAATAGGATATTTGGGTCATCTCCAAGTATCTCCCTGTGAGATATTTATTAGTTACCATGGGAAAAATCATGAGTGAACAGTGGGAAAACTGGCAGAAACTGCCTTAACCACATGATCAAAGTCAATATCCCCAGGAAGAAGGCCTTAACACCGTGTGCCCGTGATACAGGTGCATTGAGAAGGTGCCCAGCATCGCTTCAGTGGTGTTCTTGCCAAAAATACATAACCTCAGTCTAATCATGAGAAAGCATCAGTCAAAGCCGAATTGTAGGACACCCCACACAATGGGCGAAACTCATCAGAAACATCAAGGTCATAAAACACAAGGGAAAATTTGGGAACTGTCGCACACTGGAGGACACTGGCACAGATTTGGATTGATAACCAAATGCAAAGTGAGATCCTAGGTCCTAAACCAGACAAAGGACATCAGTGAGGAAACTGTAGATCAGGTAATAGCTTTGTATCAGCGTGAACTTCCTGGTTTTGATCATTATACTCTGGAAATATAAGATGCTAACATTAGGAGAAACTGAGTGAAGAGTGTTCTAGTATTCTCTGTACTATTTTTGCAACTCTTCTGGAAGTCTAAAGTTGTTTGAAAATGAACAATTAAGGGCGCCTGGGTGGCTCAGTTGTTAAGCATCTGACTTCGGTTCAGGTCATGACTTCATGGTTTGTGAGTTCGATTCCCACATTGGGTAAGCTCGAGCCCTGCTTCAGGTGAACACAAGCCCCACTTCAGATAAAACATGAACCCTGCTTCGGGTGATCCCTGCATCTCTCTCTCTATCTCTCTCCCTCTCTTCCCCCTGGAATTCTTCCTCTCTCTGCCCCTCACTCGCTTGCACCCTCTCTCTTTGTCTCAATAACAACTCTCCCAATAACAAAAAAAGAAAATTAAAAATTAAAATACATGATTAGACCCATATAATAATAACATGAAGAAGGAGGAGGAGGAGAGGAAGGAGAGAAGGAGAAGGAGGAAGAAGAAGAAGGAGGAAGAAGAGGAAGAAGGAGGAGGAAGAGGAAGAAGGAGGAGGAAGAGGAAGAAGGAGGGGGAGGAGAAGGAGGCAGAAGAGGAGAAGGAGAAGAAATAGCTACTATTTACAGAGATTATACAAGACCAAGACTGGGCTGGGTCTTTAAATCAGTGGATCTGCTACTAGGGGTTTACCCAAGGGACACAGGAGTGCTGATGTTAAGGGTACCTGCACCCCGATGCTTATAGCAGAGCTTTCAACAATAGCCAAATCATGGAAAGAGCCTAAATGTCCATCAACTGACGAATGGATAAAGAAGATGTGGTTTATCTATACAATGGAATACTACTTGGCGATGAGAAAGAATGAAATCCTGCCATTTGCAGCGATGTGGATGAAACTGAAAAGTATTATGCTGAGTGAAACAAGTCAGCCAGAGGACAGATATCCTGTGTTTTCACTCATATGTGGATCTTGAGAAACTAACAGAAGACCATGGGGGAAGGGAAGGGGTAAATTAGTTACAGACAGGGAAGGAGGCAAATTATGAGAGACTCTTAAAGACAGAGAACAAACGGAGGGTGGATAGGGGATGGGGGGAGAGGGGAAACTGGGTGATGGGCATTGAGGAGGGCGCTTGTTGGGATGAGCACTGGGTGTTGTATGGAAGCGATGAACCATGGGAATCTCCTCCCGAAACCAAGAGCGCGCTGTACACACTGCATGTTAGCCAACTTGACAATAAATTATATTAAAAAAAACCCAAATGTTTATGTACACACACAAAAATAAATAAATCAGTGGTTCTGTGCCTTTCAGGCCCCACACTCCATTTTATATTTTATTACAGGTATTTGTGTTATCTTTTATTATTCTGAAATAAAATTCATAATCTATGTAACCTACTCACATCCCTTACTAGAATGTAAAGAAGAAATAAAAGGGAAGTAGTTTAAAATGAAATAATATGCATTTTGATGTGAAATACTGAAGCATGATTATCCAGGAAAGAAAAAATCATCCCCAGTAATTTTTAAAAGGCACTTAGGTTGGGGAGGGGGTTTTGTAATACAGCCCCAATCAAGAATCAAGGTTGGAGTACCTCCATTATTTCAGTGCAACACCAACTTCTCAGTAGCTGGGTGACCTTGGGGAAGTGGCCTACCCTTTCTGATCCTCAGGTCCTTTATCTGTGATGTGAGGGCAAACAGCAACGAGGGTCGTGCTAGGGCCCAGATGCATATAAAATGGTGCTTGGGGCATAGGACAGGCTTGGGAAATGGCATAAATTATGATAATGATGATGGTGATAGTCATGATAAATTTGTGCCAATCCCAGTCATATTTCCTAACCCCCCTTTAAAAGGGAATAGTAGTTAACATTAAGATGCTGAATCTTGGGGCGCCTGGGTGGTTCAGTCTGTTAAGCGTCTGACTATAGATTTCAGCTCAGTCATGATCTCATGGTCATGAGAGCCTGCTTAAGATTTTCTCTCCCTCTCCCTCTGCCCGTCACCCCTGCTCATATGCGGGCGTGCTCGCTCTCTCTCTCTCTCTAACTAAATAACTAACTAAATAAGATGCTGTATCTCATTTAATTTCTCATCACAAACCCCATGAGAGGGGCATTACTGTTCCCATTATCAGATGAGGAAACTGAGGCTCACAGTAGCACTGAGGCCCTCCAGGAGCTCAAGAGATGGGACCAGGACATGTACCATTAAGAACTATCCCAGAGCCTACATCTGGCCTCTGTCCACAGCGCCCCTTCAAGGTCGCTGCCCACCTCCTCTGACTGGTCCCCTGAGGTGGTGGGGGCCACCCCTGGGCTGAGACCTGAGCCCGGCAAGTGTGTGAGGAGCTGGGCTCTCTGCAGGCTGCTGGAGGCCGTGAGGGTGCAGCCACCTTGTGAAAAGGAAATGGTTGTTCTGGGGCAAAGGCCCGTTCCTTCCATTTCTGGGAGCATGTTCTAAGCAGCATACTCAATCCCAGACCCAGAAAGACTTTCGTGCACCAAGGTGCTCACTGCAGCGTTCTTTATACAATGAAGACACTGAGAATGATGGGCAGCTCTAGAATTCTCACTATGTGCCAGGGACTGTATGAGCCACTTTACACATAGAATCTCACTTTATTCTAAAAGTAGCCCTATGGCAAGGTACTATGATTAGCTCCTTTTTACAGAGGAGAAAATTGAGGCTCAGAGAAGTTAAGTGACTTATCCAGGGTCACCCAGCTGGATACTGGCAGAGCCCAGATTTGAATCCAGGTGGTTGAGTTCTATCATCCTCATTGTTTAACACAGTGCCCTACTGATCAAAGCCACGTTTAAAAATAAAACTCCAGAAAGACTGGGATGAGAACAGCAAAATGTTCTAAATGTTCATTTCTAGATTGCAAACATGTCTAAGAGGATAAACACATGTTTGTTTAATTTTTTCTGTATTTCCCAAATTGCAGATAATGAGCATATGTGGTTTTTATAGTGGAAAAAGACACCCTACATTTGAATTTCAAGGCACCTGCCGTGATTATAATTAGCAATTACTTCAGGGATATTTATCCAAAGGCCCATCTTCCCACTGGCTGGGAGAGCTTTGCAAGGGCCAGGATTGTACATTTTGCTCACTGCTCTGTTCCCAGACCCTTGCACATTGTCTGGCACTCAGAAGGTGCTCAGTAAACATTTTTTCAATGAACTACATCACGCTTCCACTTCAGGTGAGTCCCTTACTGCTCTGAGCCTCAGTATTCTCATCTGTGAGATGGGAGCAAGGGCAGCTGTCATGAGGACGAAATGAGATGGTCGATGAGAAAACTTCATTTAAGGGCTCTTAAGCTTTGTGTCTTGTTCCCTCAGCCTTTGAAGGAACAGGCACCTCTGGCCCCACTCTTCACCTCCCTTCCTCCTCTTCCTCCTCCCAATTCCTGGGCATGGAGCAGAGAGGGGAATAGAGTTCTTCTCCCCATACCTCCAAGACGTCGATGTCTGCGTTGCTGAAATCGATGTTGAGGATTTTGGGAAGAGGGACACCAGAGCCCAGCACGGCTGTGAAAAGAACAACAACAACAACAAAATGGTCAGGCACAGTCAGCGTGGCTAAGAGGTGCCAGCCGTACAGGCGGCTATCAGTACTTTCAGGGATGCTGGCCATTTCTTCTCTGTCTGTAGGCCTTTGCCCTTGCAGATGCTCTCACCCAGAGCACGCCCCCTCACCCCTGCCTGCCTGCAGGCTCTGAGCCTTCCCCAGAGATTTCCTCCCCCACGCGGAGCATCCCTGGGCTCCTGCTTCTCCCTTAAACCATCCTCCACCATGACAGGAATCGCAGGCTATTAATTCTCTGCTTCCACATCTGTCACCTCTCCCCATCTTAAGAGTTTCTTGCAGGCAAGGACTGTGTCCTCGGCATCACCCAGCCTGGGGTGGGCACAGAGGAGAGGACAGGTGGTCGCTGAATGGAGGCACCGAAGGGTACCCATGGGGCCCCAACAAGTCACTGCCATGGATGTGCTGTTTGCTTTTAGATTGGTAGTAGGATCGAGGTAGATTCATGCTGATTCATGTGCTAGGAAGGGAGGGAAGGAGGGAGGGAGGAGGAAGGAGGGAGGGAGGGAGGAAGGAAGGAAAGAAGAGAGGACAGTAAGAAGGAAGAGAGGGATGAAAAGGTGAGTGAAAGAATCTGGATTAAATGAAGTTAAACAGATTTTCTGCCTCTGGCGGGACTTTTCAGAGAGGTAAGGACATTGTAAATCTACCCCAGCGCAGTATATTCAGAATTTCCCAAACTTGCTTGGCCACAGAACCCTCTCCTTAAGAGTATCTTACAGGACTGATCTTTTTTATGGAACCCACTTTGAGAATCATGGTTTTTCTCCACTCTCTCACTTTTGGGAATGGTAAATTGCGTCATAGGGAGACTGAGGGACTTGCTGCCAAGTTCACACCACCGCCTAGTGACCAAGCCAGGGTGAGAGGCCCCATCTCTTGTCTCAAAGGTCAGCCCAGCCCAGCCCAGCTCCCGACACCATCCTCTCCCACTGGCGAACGTGCCTGGCCTTGGTGACCAGGGCTTTCCTGTGACTGAGATTTGGCCTCGTCTGGTGACAGTTTTCAGGATGAAGGACTGTGTGGCAGGGAGAGCCCCCAAAGAAGCCCTCGCTGGTGGAGCGGAGAGCAGCCCCCTCTGTCCTCTCCTCCATGAGGCGGAAGCAGGGAGATGGGGGTGCGACTGGGCTGGTGGAGGCCTTGGGGGCAAGGCTTCCAGTTACAACAGGGTTCAGCTGTCCAGGCCCCCGGAGGCCCTGTGGTTCAAGCAGCTTCCTGACAACATCCTGGAGGCACCACAGAGGGGAGGAGCCGTGCTCAGTCCCTTCTTTTTATGAAGTTGGGCAAGAAAACCCTTACATGATACCATGGCTGCCCAGGGGTGGATTCTGGGTTAGGAGGCTGGGAAGGTGGGTAAGGGTAACTTCAGCTTTGCCTGTCCTGATGAAACTTTCTGCAACAACAAAGTGTTCCGTCCCTGCATGGAAAATTAGATACGTGATTAAAAATCCATCATGGGGGCACCTGGGTGGCTCAGTCAGTTAAGCGTCTGACTTCGGCTCAGGTCGTGATCTCACGGTTCGGGTTTGAGCCCCGCATTGGGCTCTGTGCTGACAGCCAGCTCAGAGCCTGGAGCCTGTTTCAGATTCTGCATCTCCCTCTCTCTCTCTGACCCTCCCCTGCTCACACTATCTCTCTCTGACTCTCAAAAATAAATAAAAAACATTAAAAAAAATCAATCGGGGACATAACTATGTTCATATACTTAATAATACGAAACTATACACCTAAAAATGGCTAAGAAGGTAAATCTCACATTATGTGTGTTTACCACAACTAAAAATAAATATTACAGATATCAGGAAAGCTCTTGGACTGTATTTTTTTAATGGAGAAAAAAGAGTTTAAAAGGAAATATAACCAGGGGTTGAGATTAATTGCCTCTGGGAGGTGAGATTTTACTGCTTAAACTATTCATGACTTTCTAAAATTTTCACACAGATAATTTTCATGTGCAATCAGGATTTTACAAGAGTAATCAGAAAAATCAGCCAAATAAGTAAGAAGGAAGAGGAGGAGGAAGAGGAGGAGGAAAAGGAGGAGGGGGAGGAGGAGGAAGTGGAGGAGGAGAAGAAGGCAGCAAAAGCAGGACATATGGAAGTTGATGGAAGCTTGGGGCAACATTTGCATTCAGAAGGTAAAATAAATAAGCTTAGGATGAAGTTCTCAGAAATGCTGTTGCGGTAGAATGGCTGTGTGTCAAACAGGCCCTAAGAACCAGCAGCCACCAGGCCCCCAAGCCACACCCCCTCGGCGCACAGGCACCGCCCTCACCGCGAAGCCACACCCCCCGCGGGGCACAGGTACCGCCCTCACCGCCAAGCCACACCCCCCGCGGGGCACAGGCACCGCCCTCACCGCCAAGCCACACCCCCCACGGGGCACAGGCACCGCCCTCACCGTTCATGGCAGGCATAAACGCCAGGTCGAAGATCTTCCCGACCAGGACCTCCAAGAGGCCAACCTGCAGGGGAAGAAGGAGAACTCAACCCAGGCAGCGGATCTCTCAGGTCCCAGGGGCTCCTTGAGGCCCCGCCCTGTGGCCCAAGCGGAAGGCGCCGAGCTGCTCTGCGAGAACCCGGGAGCTGCCCGTGACTTTAGAACCACCTAGATGGAAGCCTTGAGGTGCCTCTGTCCACCTGCTCTCATGTCGTTGGGGAGACTGAAACCCAGAGCAGGACGAGCACCAGTCCAGGCTCATGTAGCCAACACGCTAGGGTTCCATCCCAGTTCCGTGGGCCTCTGAGAAGTGCCCTCACCTCTCTGACCCTCAGTTTCCTCAGCTGTAACATGGGCCAGCAAGCCCCGCCTGCTAGGATGCAGGGAGGATTACAGGCAGATCAGGTAAAATACTTGAGACTTTTCACGTGTGCATGCTCTTGACTTCTCTAAGCCATGGCTTCCACACGTGAAAATAGGAATGAATAATCTTTTCTTGTGCAGCGGTTGTAAAAGCCAAACGTACACTCCCCTATGCCAAGTACCTGCCTTGCTGTGGCACCACATTGTGCAACGGCGACAAGGGCAAGGGACTTTCATCCCAGCTTCTCTGCCTTTGGCTGCCTTATCTGGAAAATGGGCTAATAACTGTACCCAAATTGTACGTTTGTTGTTGTGAGGATTATACAAGAGAAATTTGCTTAAAAAGAAAAAAAAGCTTAATTTGGTGCCTAGTGCCAGTCTCCATGGCCCCAGAAATATTCTCTAATTTCGATTTCTCACGAGCTTCTTTTTCTGCTTGGGGTCCAGAGATTTCAGTTCTGGCCCCAGCTGTGCCCCAAGCAGCTGCGAGGCTTGTCACTGCCCATCCATGGCCCCCAGCCTCTCCTTCTATAAAATGCGGCTGGTAACACCAGCCCCATGGTTTGTAGAGTCTCAGGGTGGAAAAACTCAAAAATAGGCAACACAATAGGTATTTGACTCTCTGCATATGTACAAATTTCACCCATCATTGTTCTAGAAAAGAAGCATCTGTTTAGTTGTCAAGTAAAAGAAAAGAGGGGCATTTCTGGAGTCCCTTGGTGATGTGGGGGGACCCAAGACTAAACAAAGAGATGAAACAGTACCCAACCCTAGAATCTGAGCTTCCCCGAGTAGAAAGGCAGAATTTCAGAGCGAGGTGGTAAAGGGATGGTTAGAAATATATCCAAATCTGTTTGCTTTACAGATGAGGAAACTGAGGCTCAAAGTGGGTTGGTATTGCTCAAAGTCACATAGGAATCAGTGGCAAAGCCAAGTCCCCGGGTCCAGAACGGAAGGGGTCCTGTAGGACATAGCTGTCCCTATTGCCTCCCCACCCCAGAGTGGAGGGATTTGGGCCAGATCAGCCTCCAGGCGCCTGGGGGGCTCAGTCGGTTAAATGTCCAACTTCGGCTCAGGTCATAATCTCATGGTCTGTGGGTTCGAGCCCTGTGTCGGGCTCTGCGCTGACAGCTCGAAGCCTGGAGCCTGCTTCATATCCTGTGTCTCCTTCTCTCCATGCTCCTTCCTCCCTCCCCCCTTGTGCTCTGTCGCTCGCTCTCTCAAAAATAAAAACTAAAAAAATACTAAAATGGGACAGCCGCTTTGGTAGAGTTGGGGCTGTGAGTCTGTACTCTGCCCCTTGCTGGCTTTGTGGGCCTCAGGTTCCCCACCGGTAAAGGAGGCCTGACAGAGATGATGTCAGTGCTGTGGAATTCACAGACTCCCTTAGCCCAGGCTAGCCACGTGGGGATGCCATTCCCAGAAGATCTTGCCCTTGAGCTTGAGCTTAGTACTTACATCAAAGTTGCCTACGTTTGAGGTTCTGAGGTTGAGGTGAGTCCTGCCAATAAAACAAACAGTCTGTTAGACATGGTGATTGCCTGAGAGTCATAGGGGTTTATATTCTAGTAAACTATTGAGAGCCCCTCCCCCCACCCCACCGACATCCTCACCAAGACCTTGCCTGACCCGGCAGGACAGTTAATAAGAACAATGTTGATCTCCACGTATTGAGGACCAACTAGGTAATAGACATGACGCTGAGGCTTTTATGCCCTACACAGGAGCCCCTTAGCCGAGGTTTTGTCTCCCAAGGTCTCAGTGACCCGCGCTCAACTACAGTCTGGAAGAGATGATCCCTCTCTGATGTATTGTTAGAAGGCCAATGGTAGCCTGATGCCACATCACAGTGCCTACCTCATTCACCTAACCTCATTCAGCTTGATACATAGTTTATCATCACATCATCAACAGAAGGGGGGTGAGTATAGCACAGTATTTTGAGAAAGACAGACCACATTGACATAAATTTTATTACAGCATATTGTTATAATTGTCCTATTTTATTATTGTTGCTGTTAATCTCTTACTGTGCCTAATTTATAAATTAAACATTATCACAGCCACGTTTGTGCAGAAAGACACCACAGAGCTGGGGCTCGGTACCGTCTGTACCTTCCCTAGGCACCCGCTGGGGGTTTTAGAACGGATCCGCTGCGGATAAGGAGGGACGGCTGTACTTGAGGCTCAGATCTGAACTGTGACAGCTACTGGCTGTATGTCCTTAGCCACAGCACTCACCCTCTCTGTGCCTCAGTTTCCTCTGCAAAGTCAGGGGCTGTAAAGACTAACCGAGTGATCTGAGTCAAGCCCGTGCCTGGTACACAGTGCACACCAGGCACACATAAGCGATCATCCCCCCCCTCCCCCACTGGCTCCTTTCGGCAACCCCGTGGGGGAGTCACCTGAGCCCCAGGGGTAACTCGCCCTGGCCACAGAGCTCAGCAGGGGGAACCCAGGACTCTGCCCTGAGGAGCGCTCTTAACTGCTGTGCCGTTCTGAGGAGGGAGGCTCGGGGCCTGAGTTCGAGGCCCTTGTCTGGGCTGTGAGGGTGTCTGTCTCCCTGCGCCTGAATCTCACCTGCAAACCCACAGCCCCACCTGAGGCCAGAGCTGTAGGGCATCCACCAGGCCAGACACCAGGGAGCCTTCTTGGGGGAGAAGACTCGGCCTCGATGTGTTTTACCGCCGAAGTCCACTCCCTTCCCTCCTTCGCCCTCGGCTCCTCCCTCCTCACTGCCCCAGCTTTTTCCTGCCCTTCGAAGTTTGCCTGCACTGCTCTGGCTGCCCCCAACCCCCCTGGCCCCTTCTCGTCATCCAGGCCTCAGGCCGGGCATCACTTCCTTAGGAACTCCTGTATGGCTCCGAGTCATGTCCTAGTTTGACTAATTCCCATTGTTGGACTCGATCAACTGTTGTAAGAAGAAGTTATAACAAACGAGGCCCATGCTGGCAATCTGACATACAACCTCATTTATCTTGAAGTGGAAATAACCATAGTACTTACTGCCTTAGGCTGAGGTCAAGAACGAAATTAAGTGAGACACATTTTGGGCTTAGCTCAATGCCTGGCATGTGGACAGCAGCCAACGAGTGTCAGTTGTTACTGTGAGTCCTGTGAGGCAGGGAATATTATCCCCATTTCCAGATGAGAAAACTGAGTTTCAGAGAGGTAAAGTCACTTGGCCTCTGTCACACAGCCCGTCTGTGGTCACGCTAGGATGTGAACTCATGCTGCCTGGCTTCAAAGCCTGCGCTGTGACCATGTGACACAGCTCTGGCTCAGACAGACCTGGGTTGGCCCAGAGCCCCTCTCTGTGCCCACTGTGTGGCCCTGAGTAAGGAAACCCGCCTCTCTAAGCCCTAGTCGTCTCATCTTTAAGATGGCAGGCAAGGCCATTGCAAGGCTAAATAAGAGAATGCAGATAAACACCTAGTGCAAGCCTGGCACATCACCTTCACGGCCATCATGATTACTGTTATTGTAATAGCTGTTGGCAGTACATTCCTTCTACCAAGCTCACGGCATCCCCCCCACTGGCCAGCTCGTGCCAGTGGCCTTGGCAGTCACAGCCATTTTCACCTGTGCAGCCTCTCAGATTTACCCAGCCCTGACAGCCATGCCGGAGGCCCTCCAGTGCCCTCCAGTGTCCCTTCCGGAGCTGGCACATGCACGGCAGCACCACAGAGGCTTTTCTGAGCAGCAGGAGCCTGAGTCCACAACCCCCTTACTTGTCCAGCTTGGCGTCGATCATGAGCTTATCTCCCTCCACGGAAAACATGGCCAAGAGTTCTGTGTCCTGGAGGAAAGGGAGATGAGAATGACATGTCGCCACTGGGAAGGCCCCAGGCACCAGGTGCCGGCTGAATGCTGCCTCAACACTCAGCAGAACTCAGGCTGGTCCTGGGGTCTTGGTCAAACCTCCTTTTACCAGCTGGGATCCCCGTAACGCTCACTATAGAATGATATCCCCGCTCTGGAGGGAAGGGGCTCGGGATGATAAGTTGCCTATGTTTGCTTGCAAGTTTATTGCCTTCAAGTAAGGCAGCGGGTCGGGGTGCACATTCTGCAGAAAGATACTGCCGCAGGGAGCAGCGGTTGCTGGGCCAGTGGAGGTGTTTTCCCAGGTTTGTCTGAGCTGTCTCAGGCTGTGGGCTAGCCCGTGAAGCCCGATGAGCAACTGGAGATGAGGCTGGGCATCACCAGTACCAGTCATAACTGCCCCACCCCACCCCCAGGAGCGTGCATAAAACGTCCAGACTAAACCCCTCTCCAGCAGAAGACTTTTTCTAGGAAAAACCCTCTTAGCTTCCCTGCTACAGCCACCAAAAAAATAAAACAGAATAAATCGGTCTTATGAAAAGAAGGAAGCTCCAACTCATTCAGGTGATGTTATTAGTAGTAACAATAGTAACCATCACTGGGATGCTGGAGGGCTGGAGGGTCTGGGTGTCTGTGACAAGGACCCACGAGGGTATGGGGAAATCATCCCATCCATTCATGAGCAAATGGCATTTGATGCATATGTGTGATTTGGCCAGATGAAAAAGGTGTGAGAGTGATCCAGGCAGTGGCAAGGTATGTGCCAAAGCCCTGGGGCAGGAAAGAGGCTGGCGTTAGATGGAAGAGAGCAGGCCAGAGAGCAAGGAGGTAAGAGCACTGCAGGAGACTGGGTGGGAAGGGGCCAGATGGGGCGGGGCTAGCAGGCTGGAGAGAAGTCATGGCTGCATCCGGGGGGCACCGGGGAGTCACAGCAGGACTCTGAGCTGGATGGTGCAGACATTTGGGCTATTGATGGAAATATTTCCAGACCGTAGAGACTAATCAGCAAGGGACGGAGTCAGGGACAGCCATCTCCACGCCCTGGGTGAGAACCAGCCCTTTTCATCTGGCATCTGATGACGCCCAGAAAGGACCCCTGATGCACCCCATGGTTTGGCATGCTCTAGCTGAGAACACCCACTTTGCGGATTAGAAGTGGTTCATGTGGTCTTGAGCCCTGGGAGGAAAGACTGAGAAGGACAGCAGATGGGATGGAACCCTAAGTGTCTGAGTCTCAAGCTTTAACCACCATGGGGGAAATGGCACTTAACACAGCACACTGCTTCAACAAATATTCACTGAGCACCTACTGTGTGTAGGACTCTGCTAGGCTCTGAGGATGCCATAGCAAATAAGACAATTTACATCTCTGTCCAGAAATAAACTAACAAATGCATTTTATAGTGTCAGGTTAAGGCTACAAACCAAGTAAAGCAAGAGAGGGAGGGAGGGAGAGAGAGAGAGAGAGAGAGAAAGATGGGAGGGGCAGGGACATTTTAGACCGTTGGTTTGGGAAGACCTCTTTGGGGAGGTGACATTTGAGCAGAGACCTAAAGGAAATGAGGGAGTGAGTCATGCAGATACCTGGGGAAAGAACATTCCAAGCAGAGAGAACAGTGTGTGCAAAGGTCCTGGGGTAGAACTCCAACTGGCATGTTGGTGAAATAGTGAGGAGCTGAAAGGTGATAACCAGGCAATAATCTAGAACTTTGTGAGTCATTGTTAGGGGATTGGCTTTTGTTTCAGGATCGAAAGGAAATGTTTTGAGAAAAGGAGCCACATGATTTTAAAAGGATTCCTCTCTATGAAATAACTGGAAAGTATTGTATTTGTATCTGTCTCCTGCTAGGTACCAGGGACAGGAGGACCAGTGCCATCTTCCTTGTTTCCCCTTTCTCCAGCATATAGTAGAAAGCAGAACCCATAGTAGGTGCTCAATACAAATTGTTGAAGGCATGAATTGCCACACACCGTGGTATACAGCCTGTGAATAGTAATAGTCAACACTGTTGGAGCACTTATGGTATGACAGGTCCTGCGCTGAGTCTCTTATTAAACAGGTTGCCCTGCTTCCATCCCCATAAAGCAGAGGAGAAAAATCAAGCCCAGAGAGAGGGGGTGACCCACCCAAGCTCACACAGCTAGAAGTGCTAAAGGCTGAATTTGAATCAGATCATCTGGCCCCAAGTTGGGCTTATAGTCACTATGATTGGTGTCGTGGGGACTTGAAGGGGTCTGGGGACTCCAGAAGACCGCTGGGTGCCCCCCGCCCCGCACTGATACTCACCACATCGATGAGGCAGATAGTGGTCTCGACGTCATTGGGCTGGGAGACCATGACCTCAGAGGTGGCGAACACCTTTACCAGTGCCTTGTCCTTCTGCAGCGTCACTGACGGTGGTTTCGGTACCTGGATCCTGATCGTGAGTGGGCGGGACTCAGGGTACTGCTGGAACACCTTGGGGAGCGGGGCGGGGGGGGACACCAGGCCAGAGTCAGTGGGGCCCTGGCTAGCAGGGGTGCCCGGCAGGTTACCAGTCAGCCCCTAAACACAAAGCACAGGGTCTCACACTGGGCACCTGCAGACCCAACAGCATTGCTCGAGCCCTACAACCCCCATGGGAAGGCTCTAACCTGCTGCCGGGTTTGGGGAGGGGCTGCCCTCTCCGAGCATCCCACCTGGGGTTACCATGAGCACTAAATGTGGGAGTGCCGGCAAAGCCTGGAGCACAACGCCTGATGCGTGTAAACGCTCAAGATTTGCTACTGAGCAAGACGGGTTCGTCTGGATCTCCAAGATGGCATCAAATCATTACAACAAATCCCTAGGGCATTTTTTTCTCCATGCTATGGATAAAAAAAAAAAAAAAAAAACTGAGGCTCAAGCAAATTGTCCAAGGCCAGCAGGAGAGCTGAGATGCCAGCCCAGGGCTGCGTCACTCAGGGCCTCTCTCTCCTCCAGCTGCCTCTGGATGCCCCACCTGGAATGAGAAGGTTCGTAACTTGGGGAGCCTCACAGTGGAGTCCCAGAGCAAGGTGTAGCCTCCCTGGGTCTGCGGGCTCTCTGGGGACCCCTGGTGGGAGGAATCCGAACCTGTTTGCGGCAGATAGACTCCCCAAAAGCTAATTCGCGAAAGGGACAATTCATCAAACACTCAGCTCCCATGTTTGCTAAACTACTGCTTTACCAAAGAATTTATTTTAAGGAACATTCTTCTTTCTTTCTTTCTTTCTTTCTTTCTTTCTTTCTTTCTTTCTTTCTTTCTTTCTTTCTTTCCCTCCTTCCTTTCTTTCCCTCCTTCCTTCCTTCCTTCCTTCCTTCCTTCTTCCTTCCTTCCTTCCTTCCTTCCTTCTTTCTTTCTTTCTTTCTTTCTTTCTTTCTTTCTTTCTTTCTTTCTTTCTTTCTTTCTTTCTTTCTTCCTTCCTTTCTTCCTTTCTTCCTTTCTTCCTTTCTTCTTTCTTCTTTCTTCCTTCTTCCTTTCTTTCTGAAGATTTTAAGTAACCTCCACACCCAGCATGGGGCTCACACTCATGACCCCAGGATCAAGAGTGGCCTGCTCTCTGACTGAGCCAGCCAGATGCCCCAAAGGAACACTTTTCTTAAATATATTAACTGAATTTTACTATATGGGGAAAAACTACAAAGTTACGTTAAAAAGGAACCTATGTACATGGGAACTTTTCCATGGGCAATTCAGCAGAGTGGCTCCTGGTCCGAAGAAGACTCTATTCATGTTCTCAAACACATTGTCAAGGTGAAATTCTTTTGCTCATTTTTATTTTTTAAAATATTTTGTAAAGTTTATTTATTTTGAGAGACCACAAAGCAAGGAGGAGCAGAGAGTCCCAAGCAGGCTCCCTGCTGTCAGCACAGAGCCCCACGCAAGGCTCAAACTCAAGAACAGAGAGATTACGACCAGAGCCAAAATCAAGAGTAGACGCTTAACTGCATCAGATTGAGCCACCCAGGCACCCCGAGGTGAGATCCTTTTAAACAAACTCTTGATCTCTTGGTAAATCTAGTAGATTCTCAGCCAAATGACCACTCAGTGAATTCACCCTTTGGCAAACTGGCTTTCAACAAATCAATGATTTGGTAATTAGCTTTTCACAAAGGGTTTTCAGGCAACCTGGAGGGGCCGACCCCAACATACCCAGTCTCCAATACTTAGCAACAGCTTCCTTAACAGGGGCATGGAGAGGTTACAGCAAACTCTCCCCACAGCAGCAGAAGAGCCTGGATGCACAGCCCAGCTCTGATTAAGCCTGAGTCTCCAGGACACATTCTTCTGCATCTAGCCTGAATGCCCATGGCTGAAGACCCAGTCCCATTTCAAGGTCAGAGTCATTGCGTTAGCACAGCGCTGACGTTTGCCATATTGTGTGACTTCTCTGAGCCTCTGTTTTCCTGTCTGTAAAATGGATTGCTCCTCTTTTCTGGCCCTGTTAAGGAGGGAGATGATTAAAACCACATAAAAGAGTGGATTCTTAATTTTTTTCATAAACTGTAAAGTGCAGAGCACATGAGAAGTAGTCCAATAAATATAAGGTCCAGTCAATAGAAGTCTACCTGCCTTTAGGACCTGCCGGTTTTTGACATTAGATAACGGTGCTATGCCATTCAGCTTCTAACCACATGAGGGCGATAGTGATCATTTGTTGAGTTGAGTCTCCTTTCCTGCTTGTGGAATCTAACCAGGGACAGACAGAACAGGTAGAGAAGAGATGAAAAATGTTGAAAATGGTTGTAGATGACAGCAATCCTTGTACCTGCATAGCGCTTACTGTGTAAGAAGTTCTTTGCTGCCAGCTGCAGGCTAACAGGTTTTGGACCATAGCTGGGTCAAGAACTGGGATCAGAAAGGCCTTTATTCCAACTGTATATAGCTAATAATCTGACAAGAGCACTTGCCTTTTTAAAAAAAATTTTGTTATTATTAATGAGAACAATAATAGTGAACATTTATCGAATGCCTACCCTCTGCCTATGTTCAAATCCTAGGTTCACAGCCACACAGCGAAGTGGGCATTGCTATCCTCATTTTCCAGATGAGAAAACCGAGGCTCAGAGACATCATTTGCCTATGGAAGTATGGTTGAGACATTCTCAGCTAGAATCAAGTTCATGTTTGCCCCAAAAATCTGGCTCTTCCCATCTAAGCCACCATGCACCTGCCTGTGTCAGCGTCTTTACATGAATTATCGCCTTCATCTCCTTTACTTTCTTTTTTTTTTTTTAATTTTTTAAATTTATTTCTAGGAGAGAGAGACAGCATGAGCAGGGGACGGTCAGAGAGAGAGGGAGTCACAGACTGAAACAGGCTCCAGGCTCTGAGCTGGCAGTCAGCACAGAGCCCGACGCGGGGCTCGAACCCACGAACCGTGAGATCATGACCCAAGCGAAAGTCGGACGTCTAACCGACTAAGCCACCCAGGCGCCCTTCCTTTACTTTCTTAGATGAAGCTGTGGAGTAGGAGCTCACATCCTTTTTTTAAAAATGAGGAAGCCAAGGCTCAGAGAGGTTAAGACTCTTGCCTGAAGACACACAACGATGAAGTAGCCAGGCGAGGATTAGAACTGTGCAGACCAGTCCACTGCTACAGCTCAGGGTCTTTCCACCTCAACCCTCCATGACCCCCTGGCATAGGGGTTTGGACACCACACCTTCGTCATGCACTTGGGTCACCCCACCCTAGCTCTGGGCATCTCCGCTTCGGCCCCAGCTCCTGGGACACCTAGGAGGCGGGGAGGACTGAGGACAAGGGGACACATCTGCCTTACGTACCTTGGGAATCAGAGCTCCCAGCGTGGACGTGGTGAGCGGGGGAAGCTCTTCAAACTGCAGGAGGAGAAGAAGGGGCATGTGAGTCCCTGAGGCCACAGGGACAGACAGGAGTTGCTAGCACAGTGACTAAACTCCTGCAGCCCCTTAGGCAACCAGCGGGGCATCTTCTTCCCCTCAAAGGCCCCTTGGGAGGCCCCGCCTGTCCAACAACAACAACCCCCATGCTGATCGTGGCAGCCATTTTGCGGTTAGGTGGACGGGGCCAGTGGGCAGGGCCAGCCACTTAAACTTACTATGGACATGACTTTATGGGGGAGGAGGCAAGACCTGACTCTTTCTCCTCTAAATGTAATTCTTAACTTTTTTGGTTGTTTTGTTTTGTTTTTTTAAGTTTCTTTATTCTGAGAGAGAGAGACAGAGAGAGAGAGAAGCAGAAAGAGAAGGAGAGAGAATCCTAAGAAGGCTCCACACTGCCAGCTTGGAGCCCCACTTGGACCTGAAGCCCACAAAACATGAATTATGACCTGAGCCAAAACGAAGTCAGGCACTTAACCAGCTGAGCCACCCAGGTGCACCTAAATATAATTCCTTATTAAAACAAGGTGAGCATCAGTGAGTCCATGTGCATAACCCAGTGTCCACTAAATGCATCATTCTGCCATATCCCTGAACCATTTATTACTTAATGTTTTCTTTAAATTGATTGGTTTTTGTAAAGTTCAAATACTAAAAAATGGAAAGTCAGTACCATTTGACAGAAAGAAATGGGGACTGTAAAAGTAAATGCAATAAAACCGAGACAATGCCATTACATCCTGCATGGATATTGTTGTCTGTGGAGGGCTATGGGTGTGAGTTCTGTTCCCTCTGAGTTACTAAGGGGACACTTAAAAGTGCAAGAGAGGGTGAGCTGTATACTCGCACCAACTAGAGACTTCTTGGTGGAATCAAGATGGACATAATTCATACTGTGATTTTTTTGGAGAACATCTTGTTCTTGGGAGATACACAAAAATTTATGGAGTAAAATGTCTTGTTTCCAAGAACTTAAATTGTTCAACAATAGCTAGCTAGCTTGTTGACAGATAGGTTAGATAGGCGGATAGATGGAATGATGGATGGATGGAAGGAAGGAAAAGAAGGATGGAAAGATGGATGGATGAATGGAAGATGGATGGATGGATGGAAGGAAGGAAGGAAGGAAGGAAGGAAGGAAGGGAAGGAGGGAGGGAGGGAAGGTGGATCCATGGGTGAGCAGATGGATAAATTGGTAGACATGAAGCAAATATGGCAAAATATTAACTGGTGAATCTAGGTGAAGGATATCTGGGCACTGACTGTGCTATTTTGTAACTTTTCTGAAGGCTTGACATTTTTAAAGGAAAAGTTTGGAAAGAAAATGATTCTAGAGTATACCTTATTCTTATGTATCTTTCAGTTATTTAATATCTATCTCTGTTTACCAAGTAAAAGGATTCTAAGCATTTACATTAGGATACATATATAAGAATATATATTATGCTTTTTTTTTTAATGTTTTATTTATTTCTAGGAGAGAGAGAGAGAGAGACAGCGTGAGCAGGGGAGGGGCAGAGAGAGAGGGAGTCACAGACCAAAACAGGCTCCAAGCTCTGAGCTGGCAGTCAGCACAGAGCCCGATGCGGGGCTCAAACCCACGAACCGCAAGATCATGACCCAAGCGAAAGTCGGACGCTTAACCAACTAAGCCACCCAGGCACCCCTATATTATGCTTTTAAAGAAGGATTGGCATAAAATGAAATAGAACTGAATAGTGATCAACTTTCTCATCATACGATTTGATGTTCTTTAATGCCATGTCTATGAATCATCTAAAATCATTCCAGTCACCATGCTTTGGTAAACATGGACATAATCAATACATGTCCGTGAGTGAGAAACGAGTCAGAGATGCACTGTCTACTTACTCTTCTCACTTTGAAGTGATTTGTCTGAGGCTGTGGGGACTGGACAGGACCGACGGGGAGCTGTTTGCTGCCCAGCCCAGCCCCCCTCTGGACGTGACCATGACTCACCATGCCGTTGGTGATGTCGATATCCAGTGCCCCCTGCTTCTGCAGGAGGGTCAACACTGAGCCCAGGAAGTTGGCAGAAATGGCCAGCTGGGAGTTGGTGTTGTCACCCATGGGGGGTAAGTCTGGCATCTTTTGTCTGGGAGCCACGGCTGGCCGCCCCAGCGGGTAGTCAATGAGCTCTCCTCCAGCCTCCCCAACCAGAGTCTGGGGAAGCAGGGAGGAAAGAGGTCACAGGGAGGGTTACGGGAGAAGACTGGAGGAGGCTGAGAAGGGGTGAGGCCTTCCTTGATTAAACCCACTGGGTCTGAGTTACCCTTTCTGTTACGGCCCCTGGCTCCTCTTCATCTGTGATGGAATGGGGCCTCTGTGGTTTGCACTTTGTGACCACCTGTAGCCATGGGCTATCATTCTTTATTTTAAATACATACACGACATGGATTCTTCCCCCCTTGGTTCTTCCAAAAGGAGTTAGTCATGTGTCCGCACAATGCCCGTGATGTATCCACTCTCTGAAGACCAGACCCCTTCCCATGGTCTGCACATGCTATGTTATCTGCCTGTGGGGGCCTCTCCACCTCATCGGGAACCACTCTGTCCCTCCCGCCCCTGGTCTGTCCCTGCCGCCATCTCACTACTCCCACCGTGGATCCTTCCCACACACTGTTCCCTGACCCACACTCTTCTCTTGTGATGGCCCACTTACTGGCAGGTCTCAGCTCACGTGTATTTCCTCCAGGAAGCCCGCCATGACCTCCACTGATACATCCTAACTCCTTGCTATAGGCACTGATATCCTGGGACCCTCTTTCACAGAACTCAAGATCTTTAACTGTATATGTGCTTGACTCTTGGATGGCCTGTCTTCTCCAATGGATTGTAAGCTCCATTAAGACAGAGATCTCACTAGTTCACAGAGCACCTCCAGCCCCAGCACGGAGCCTGGCACACAACAGATAACCAACAAATATTTCTTGAATGACTATTGTTTATGAATAGGCAAGGTGGGCATGTATGTGTGTTTACACATGTTCTGTGTATGTGGCAGCCTCAGTGTGCACCTGCACTTCTGTACCTGATAGAGCAATGGGGGAAGCACCCACGATGGTACAGCCCAGGGGGAGGAACATGTGTGTGTGCCCCGTGCACAGCTAGGGGACAGATTCAGTGGTGTGCCGGGGCCCGCTGACGCCAGCTCGCCAGAGCAAGCTCCATGCATGTCTTCCCAGCTCCTCAGGCAGCAGTATAAAGTTAGTAGCTTGAATTTGGCCATGTTGGAAGTATTTAGAGCATGGCCATCAGCATGGATTTACCTCATTATGTCATACAGTTGCTGTGGTGATAGACTGAGTCAATCTACATAAAGCAGTTGGAATGTGCCTGCCATGCAGCAAACACTTGGTAGGTGTAGGGTGTGATTGTGTTTCCCGATGTGGCTTCTAGAAGGTCTTCAAGAAATCAGAAGAGGGTCATGTTCAAACATCGTTTCCCAGACATTGAGTAGAAGCCCATGGGTCTGGTGCACACACCCCTGCCCGCCTTCCCTTGCCCTGAGGCCTCGGCACTCACGTTGAGGTCCAGTTCCAGGAATTCCCCAGTCACAAGCGGGAGGCTGGAGAAAGTATACTGGACACTTCCTAGTATTCCCAGAGGAATCAGAGCTGCAGGAAAAGGTGGGGGTCATAGGGAGTCCCTTTCAACCTCCCAGATACCTTCCCTCCTTGTGCCCCAAGGGGGGCAGGGCAGCAAGGCTCCAGCTCCAGACAGCAGCATGAAAACAGCAAGAGTTTTGGGTTCGAATCCCAGCTCTGCCTCTTCCTTGCTGTGTGACCTCAGGCAAGACACTGTACCTCTCTGAACCTCCATTTCCTCCTCTGTAAAATAGGTTTAATATAACTCCTTGGACTATATAGTGGGGTCCGTGAGAGTCTGGATATTGATAAGCTTTGTAAACTGTGAAGTGCCGTGACCAGGGGAGATGTTGTAAGGTTCCACAATGTGCTACTTAGATGAAGCTGGCATTTCCCTGACTGCTTATGAGCAAGAGCCCCATCTTCTGGGCTCTTCCTCTCTTGTTCTTGGCCACAAAGGGAGAGAATTTTACCATCTGCGTAAGCCATCTTCAAACTGCCTGGGATCCTAGACAGTCAGGAACGCTACCCGAAAGGGCCGCCCTGGATGGTTATAGAAGCTATGCACCTTCTAAGTCGGGTGCCTCTGTTACGTTGCAGTCTATATGAAAGATGGTCCCTGGAATCAAGCTGTGTGTGACCTGCACGACCACGGGGGGCAGGCTTGCCTCCAGGAATGTCCATCCAGATATCGTGGATCAAGGGCTGGTATTGGAGCCTGATTCTAGAGACCTGGACGGTGTCCATGGTGTCTCCTGCCATTCACTCTCCAATCCCTCTGTGGGCTGAAACCAACCCCCACTTTAGAGCCGAGGAAACTGGAAGGAGCCTTCCCAAGTCCACACAGCTGTTAGGACAGAGCCAGGGCTCTAACCAGCCTTGCAGTCTCAGTCCAGAGACTCAGCCACCGGGCCAGGTGGGAAGCCCATCCCTCTGGAGTGGGGGTGGGGTGTCTGGCACCAAGAGGAAAGGCCAGGTGGCCTCTCTCTTGTAGCATCAGCCACACTGCACTCTAAGGGCCTGAGGGAGGCCTGCTGTCTCCACCCACATGGCCCTTCCTCCCAGACACGCTACGCCTCCAGTGCCTTCCACGGCTGGGCCCAAGTCAGGCTGGTAGGTGTTGGCCGAATGAAGCAAAGCAGGAAGGACTTACAGTCCACGAGACCCAGCTGGTCATTGACGAGACCCAGCACCACGTCCACGATGGGGCAGAGCTGTGGGGAGAGACGGCATGAGGTTCTGGAGATGGGGCCGGTCCCTGGGAAGTGGGGGCATGAGTAACAATGACAACAGCTAACGTGTATGGTCTGCATGCTCTGTGTCTGGCGCCGCCCTCCCCGCAGCCCTATGGAAAGGCGCTCTCATAATCCCCATTTCATAGATGGGAATACTGAGACTCGGAGAGGCGATACGACTGTCACATGGCTTGGAAGTGCCCAAGCTGGGATTCAAACCAGAGCCGTGTGACTCTTAAGCTCCACTTCCTTATCCCTTCACTAGTCTGACCCTCCACATGCGTCAGGGTCCTGCCTAGACCCCCAAGAATGTGCCCCAGCCCTCTGGCTCCTCTGGGTCACCTGTGTGCCTGCAGGCATGGAGGGTGGACTGCAGTCCCTCCGTCTGCGGAAAGTCTGTGCTTCTTGTTCCCCGTCCCAGGATAGGTTCTTACCAGGTCAGGGAGGACGTTGGCCAGGACTCGGTTCACCAAGTTGTCCACGAGGTTGGGGAGAAGCCTGAGGAGAGAGGAATGGGGGGAAGGAAGAGCTCACCAGCTTGTCCACACACAGGGTCCTGAGCCAGGCCCTGAGCGGCGAGAACCCCTGAGTGCTGGAAACCTGTTCTGAAAACCAGGCGGACACTGCACGTTCACATAGACCTGGCCGGACAGGCTGCCCAGGCAACTTGCTTGGCCTTTCTTTCATTCGTTCACTCATCTATCCACCCATTCATCCAGCAAACGCTCTTTGAACTCTGCATCGGGTGCGGCCCAGGCTCGGATGTTCCTGAGTGCAGAAATCACTCCCTCTTGCTCTTCCGCCCCTGTAGTGGGCTGTTTGCTGCAGCTTTCTGTGGTCTTCTTAAAGGAAAACGAACGTATTCCTTTATCCAAGCACTTAGCACGGTCCTTGGCGCAGAGTACGTGCTCAATAAAGGGAGGGGAGGAGAGATGCTGGCAGACAAACTGTGCTCATGTGGTCCACAGGAGAACACGGGCTGTTGATGTTGAAAAGTCTGGGAGATGAGGTCGGTTCTACCGACAAGAGCCAGGTCCTGGCAAGTGGTCCAGGGCGAGTTCGAAGTGCATCACCCGGCTGCAAACAAATCGTCCTACCCAGCTGGTTAAAGGGGAAAGTGATCATAGTACTGATGTGTAGACAAGACACGCAGATGGACAAGGGTTTATTTCCCGAGGCCCCGCAGTGATGAGAAGGTGAGTGAGACATGGCCATCTTAATGCAGTGTCACCGACAGCTTGGCCCCTTAAAGTCCGCCCCTGCTGCCCTCACCGAACACTGCCCTGCTTGTGCCCACAGCTTGTGTCCGGTGCTTGCCACTTTGACAGAGCAAAGCATTCCTTGCAATAATGTCCTAATTAGAACATCTCTTGACGCACATTTTGGTCCCCTTCTTAGGTGGGTTCACAGTTTAAAGGGCCTCGTCCTGTTCTAATGGTAAGGCCCTTGAGAATTCACGCATGCGCGGGAGCATGCGAGCGGGTGCGTGCGTGTGTGCACGTGCGCGCCTATGTGTGCAGGGGGTAATCTGCATTTAATCTATGTCCAATCAGTGCACAGACTATTTTCTCCTTCTGAGGAATTACCCTGCAGATACATCGGCCCATGTTTAAAATGTATATAATTCACTGTAACCTATCTGTCAGAGCAGAAGATTAGACAAATTGCAATGTCCCCACACCAGGGGACTGGATGAATAAATGGTGGCTCATCCGGACAATGGAATGTCACACAGCCTAAGAAGTTAAAGGACAAAGAAGCTCTCAATGTCCAAATACAGAAAAATCTCCAAGTCGAGTAAATGAAAAAGAAAAAGTGCAAATTAGTGTTTATAGTATGGGCCCATTTGTGTTAAGAGGAGGGTGGGAAATGAGAATCTATGTTCGTGTTTGCTTCATTTGTAGAAAGGAATTGGAAAGAACCAAGAAACAGCACAGTGAGCTTGGTGGGGTGGGGGGTGGGGGCAGGGAGATGGGAGACGGGTGGGAGGGGCCTCTCCAGTCTCTGCCTTCTTATTTTTATTATTTATCTTTGAAACATGTATCAGCAAAAATATTTCCTAGTGACTTTAAAAATCTGTGCGGTTTTAGGATGCCAGGGTGGCTCAGTTAAGCATCCAACTCTTGATTTCGGCTCAGGTCATGACCTTGAGGTTCATGGGTTCAACCCCTGCATCAGGCTCTTCCTCGCTTGTGCTCCCTCTCACTCAAAATAAATAAACTTAGGGGCGCCTGGGTGGCTCAGTTGGTTAAACGTCTGACTTCAGCTCAGATCATGATTTCACCGTTTAGGAGTTCGAGCCCCACATGGGGCTCTGCGCTAACAGCTCGGAGCCTATAGCCTGCTTCGGTTTCTATGTCTCCCCTATCTCTTGGCCCCTCCTCTGCTTGCTCTCTGACTCTCTTCCTCTCTCTCTCTCTCTCAAAAATGAATAAATATTAAAAAAAATTTTTTTAACTTAAAAATAAATCTTTGAGGTTTCCGGGTGTTTCTCCCTTTTCCTCGTCTCACCAAAATATCAGGGGTCAATTTTCTCTGTCCTTACCCACTCTAGAGCAGAAACAAAGGCTCAGAGAAGCTCACGTGAATCAGAAATTTTTGGGGTCTAGTCACACAATGAGGTTTCTGCTCCCAAAGTCTAGACAAGATGAGCACTGGAGTGAGAAGGGCAAAAAGATTGCTAAGGCAGGAAGCGGAAGCAGCAGGTGCCCAGAGGCCTCAGTGAGAGAAGCGTTTCCCAGGACGAACACCAGGGAGTGAAGAGAAATGGGCTCAGCTCTGAGTTGCCTTGATGTACCTTGATCCAAGCCCATCATCTGGGGGTGGCGTACCCCTCAATCCACACTTGAAACCTCTCTGGATAGAGTGTGGGGACTTGGCCACTTTGTGGGGAGGATATGAGAGGAAAAAACCCAACCTCTAACCAAGGTTGCATTGAATAGAGCCAACTGGGAATTTCTCCATGAGCTGGGGCTCCAAGGGACACAAAACTCCTGCTAGACGTATATTCAGAAAACTCTTTTTTAAAGTTTATTTATTTATTGGAAGGGGGGGAGTGGAAGGGCAGAGAGAGGAAGAGAGGGAATCCCAAGCAGGCTCTGCACTGTCAGCACAGAGCCCGAAATGGGGCTCGAACCCACAAACCATGAGATCATGACATGAGCTGACATCTAGAGTTGGAGGTATAACCGACTGAGCCACCCAGGCTCCCCTCTTCAGAAAAGTTAAAACGTGCCAGTTTCTGTACTAAGTGTTTTGCATTCATTATCTCCATTTCAAAGGGAAAGAGAATTAGCCCCATTTCACAGACAAAGCAAGCAGAGCTCAGTTCCAGAGGACAACAGAGGTGCTCAAAGCCACACAGCAAGGCATCGTGGAGGTGAGGTTTGAACTGCAGGCTGCTTCCAGAGCCTCTGCTCCTGACCGTATGGTTTGACAAAGACAGACCAGTCCACCGTTCACCAAGGCACTCCACTGCCCACCGGTACTCACCCTCGGAGCAGCTTGACTTTGATCCCCCCCAGGAGGGTGTCACATCGCTCAATAACTAGCCGAGGGTAGCCTGTGCGGTCCATGGTCAGCCGGACCTTGGCTGTGATGTTCACTTCCACCGCAATGTCCAGGAAGCCAATGAGACTAGAAGAGGTCATGGGGCCAGGGAGAGAGTTAGAATCAGCCTCAACCTCCAGGCAGCTCAGCCTCATTCGGTTCTACCCAGAGCCTTGGACCTTGGGCTGTCCTTGCTGTCTCCATCTCTTGCTGTTGTGGCATTTATTATGCCCCTTGCTCATCTCTAGGGGGTCCTAGGCTACCCTGGTCCCTCTACATCCGCAAATAAATCCATCTCCCCCTTAGTCTAGGAGAGCTTCAAAGGCTGGGAACAGGGGTCCATTCATGAACTCTATACATAAATTCTGGTTTCCAAAGTGACTACCCACTGACCTAGCTTTATAGACATGACCTCGTCCTATGGGGAGAAATCAGTGCAAAAATTCACCTCCAAAGTCCTCTGCTAAGCACCTACTTTGTGGTGGGCACTATCAGGGAGGCATTTGCTTGCCTTCCCTCCCTGGAGGCCACAGCCACCTGGAAAAGGAGATGTCACTATGCCCATTGCAGTTGGAGACACTAAGGCTTGGTGACATTAGAGGCTGACCAGAGATCACACAGCTTATAAGAGAGTCAAGATTCAAAGCCAGGCTGTCACCAGTCTCCAGCCTCCTGGAACTTAACACCCATGCAGGCTACCTTCACTGCTGAGAGGGACACAAGATGACCTGAGCCCAAAGGTATAGGCCAGGTGCTGGTAACACATTAGGTGTTAGTATTCCTCACATCATGGACAATTAGGTGCAGACAGGGGAAGTGACCTGATCAAGATCTTTCAGCTAAGACTACAGTGTGCCCCAGGGCTGAGGGCACATACCTCTTCCCATTGATGGCCACGCGGGTGTACAGGCTCAGGTAGACGCCCACGCCGGGCAGGAGTCGCACGGACACTCGGGGGAGGGTCAGCTCCACGATGCGCAGCCTGCGTAGGACCCGGGCTGGTGAGATGGTCATCCCCAGGGTCTACCGCCCCTCAGTGGGAGTTCCCCTGTCTCGCACCCCCTCCCTTCTCCATGCCACATTCATTCTTCCTAACTCTAAAGAGACCTGAGGTGTGTGGATAGAACTTGGAAAACACAGAGAAGTGACAGGAAAAAATGCCATGACCCATACTCTCGTTGCCTCGAGAGCTACTGTTTACATTTCTATGTATTTCCTTTGAATTTTTTTCTTGTAAAGATGCCATTCTCCCTGCTTATCCCTGCCCCTCTTGTCCTGGTTCCTTCCTACAAATTCTCAGTCATTTCAGTTTAAGACCCTCTTCCTCCAGGAAGCCTTCCCCGACCTCCCCCATTATACACATCCTTATTCTCCCATGAGCTGCTAACTGGTGTTATAATCGTATGGTTGTTTTCAGTCGTCCTTATCAAAGCCCCTACACCCCATCGGCCTGCAAGCTCCGTGAGGACTGGAGATGTGTCTTTTCTTGGCTAACCATGTGTCCAGGTCCCCAGTGCCAACTCAGTGGCCTGCACACAGGAGACGCGCTCAGTACTTGTTGAATTAAATAGTGAATATGAGGAGACTGGGCATAGATGAAATTACATGTGTGTAATTTTAGATCCTTGGGCATTTTCTACTCAAACTATGATTATGACCATTCAGTAAATGAGGAAATTGAGACTCTGAGAGATAAAAAAAAAAAAATGGCCCAAAGTCCCACACATATATAAAAAAGTGAGCTGAGACTCAAATTCAGGACTGTTTAATGACAAGACCCCAAGCCATACAACCTGGGACTCTCCAGATGTCCAGTCCTGAGGCCAAGCCTTGACGTGCATGGGGCTTTGAAGACTCACTCCTCCAACTCTAGGCCCCTGGGTGTGATCACCCCATTTGTAAGTTCATCATCTGGGCTTGATAGAGGGAGCCTGGGCTTCCTTACCCGGTGATGCCCTGCACGGTGCTGAGGATGCCGCCCTCGCCGAGCACGCCCAGGACTCCGCCTCCTCCGAGAAGTCCTCCGTCACCAAGTAGACCACCTCCTCCAAGCAGGCCGCCTTGGCCCGACAAGATGCCATCGGCTGCCAGCATGCCCCCAGTGCCCAGCAAACCACCTGGGCCCAGCGCCCCCGTGGCTACACCGGGTGGGATCTCTCCAGGCCGCAGCTCTCTCCGGTGAAGCCTGCCTACGGCTGCTGCACCTTCGGCTGACCTGTACCGCCCATGGCCCCTGTGGCCGCCATATGCATTGTCAGCGTTGCGGTAGTCACTGTTTCGGAGGTCCCTGATGCTTCCGTCAGACTCAAGGATCTCACCATATCTGTATTTGCCCCCCAGCTG
This sequence comes from Proteles cristata cristata, assembly GCA_017311185.1. Taxonomy (NCBI): domain Eukaryota; kingdom Metazoa; phylum Chordata; class Mammalia; order Carnivora; family Hyaenidae; genus Proteles; species Proteles cristata. Next base: position 631,458 of record JAESUZ010003318.1, on the reverse strand, counting down.
GGCAGTGTTGTCATTGGTCTCGATGTGACCATACTTGTAATTACCGCCAAGCTGGTTGCCATTGGCATATTTGGGGGGGTGCTCTCGGACATGGAAATCGTTGTAGGGAACGCCACCGACACCTCGGGGGAATTCAACGTGTCTGTAGTCGTCGTAACGGTGTCGGCCACCACCCAGAAGACCACCACTGCCACCCAACAGCCCCCCGCCACTGCCACCCAACAGCCCTCCGCCACTGCCACCCAATAGCCCCCCACCACTGCTGCTTCCGCCACCCAAAAGCCCGCCACCACTGCCACCCAACAGCCCCCCGCCACTGCTGCCTCCACCACCCAACAGCCCCCACCACTGCCACCCAACAGTCCCCCACCACTGCTGCCTCCGCCACCCAAGAGCCCCACCACTGCCACCCAACAGTCCCCACCACTGCTGCCTCCGCCACCCAAGAGCCCCCACCACTGCCACCCAACAGCCCCCACCACTGCTGCCTCCACCACCCAGGAGCCCACCACCACTACCACCCAGGAGCCCCCACCACTGCTTCCACCACCACCCAATAAGCCTCCCCCAACTCCACCCAACAAGTCACCACCACCCCCTCCACCCCCACCACCAAGCAGGCCCCCAGAAGGCCACCGCCCCCACCACCTCCACTTCCACTTCCACCAAGCAGGCCCCCCAGGAGAGGTCCTCCACCATCACCACCAGCTTTACCCATGGGCACCTCCCTCAGGGCTGAGCGGAGAGCGTCGCTCTGCTGCAGGGTGCCTGAAATGGCTGCAGAGAAGCAGAGACGTCAGTCAGGATGTCCTCCCGTAGCCCCCAGGCGCCGCCTCTGGACACTGCTTGGCTCTCTGGGCCCCATTTTCCCCACTGACAAAATGCCAAGGTTGAATGGGAAGACTCCTTCAGACCAATCCAGTCCTGGCATTCAGGTGAGCTCACTAGCTGCTGCCCTTGACCTGCTCTCACTTCAGCTAGACTTCAACATCATTCACCAAACCTGGCAAGATCCTCCCTTTCAAGTGCTCCACACTTTAGAGTTTATAAACCTGCTTGGATGGCATCAGGGCAGGGAGAGTGTCTTTGTTTATCCGCTGATAAAAACGAGGTCCCAAGAATTAAAGCAGAGGTGGTGGTGGGAATAATTACAGCCCCCACATTTGAGGGCCCTCTATGTATATACACCTGGACTGTGTTTTCAGAAAGCCACCTCATTCATTCTCATACCAGTCCTCTGCAACGGGGGCCACAATCACATCCATGTTGCAGATGAGAAAACTGAGGCTCAGAGAACTCAGGTCGTGGACATAAAGATGTAAGGATGGTTATCCATCTGTCCAGTAATCCATCGTTTTTAAAAACGCGTTTCAGAGTCAGTATTTGAACCCTGGGAGCTCACTGTCTACTGCCTCAGGCATAGGGTCCTCAACACGGGGTCCTGCACACAGTAAGTGCACAGGGAATGGTGGCCAAAAGCAAGGGGGGAATAATTAACCCATCCACCTGATGTGAAAGAGGGTCCCTGGGCCTTCAGTTGGCTGGACTGCCCTGCTCACCCCAGGTCACCCCGAACTGCTGCAGGCCTGGACTCACCATTGCTCAGCACGTCTTTGGTAACCCTGAGGACGGTGTTTGTTTCTGCACGTATGCCACAGACAGCTGCCACAGACAGAGTAGCCACATACCAGGCTGCCCACATGCTGGCTCTGCTTCTCTGCTGAGGAGACAGCGCGTCATGTGCCTGTGGCCAGAATCACTGTCCCGGCGGCAGGCGGAGCTAGGCACCTCCTGCCAAAAACCATATGGGATCCCGGGGCCCAGGGACTGGGGGAATGTACTGAGGTCACATGTGGGTCAGGGTCCAGAATTCCCAATACCACCTTCTAAGTGTTTCAAGATGAAATGAATCTGGAGACATTAGCCAAACTGTCCTAGGGCCATGGGTGTCTGATTATCCCCCAAGATGAAATTTCCAAATGGAGCATCAGGGAGAGGGGTCATGAGGACTCCAACCAAAATAGCAAACCTACGGCAGGCAGACTCCAGGGAAAATCTCTCCAGCATCTGCCCATCTGTTCACCCACCAATCCACCCATCCTCCCATCCACTCTTCCTTCCTTCCTTTCCTTCCTTCCTTCCTTCCTTCCTTCCTTCCTTCCTTCCTTCCTTCCTTCCTTCCTTCCATCTGTACATCTGTACATCCATCCATCCTTCTGTCTACCCACCCACCCCTTCATAAATCCATCCATCCATCCATCCATCCATTGATCCTTCTATCAGTTCATCCATCTATCAACACATTCATCTAGCCATACTTTCATGCATCCAGCCAGCCAAAAAACACTGCTAACTCTTTGAAGGAAACACCAGGTACTTAAGATTAAGGGCTCTGGATCAGAGCTATCTGGGTTCTAATCCTCAGACAAGAGAGTTTACCTTTTTGAACCTCTGACTCCTAATCACTAACACATTGCTGCTGGTACATAGTAGACAATACACAGCAGCTACTGTTATTGTTTTGGCACTATTATTTTGGATCCCCAAGAAGTAGGTGTGGGGGCACCTGGGTGGCTCAGTCGGTTGAGTGTCTGACTTCGGGTCAGGTCATGATCTCACAATTCGTGCGTTCAAGCCCTGCATCAGGCTCTGAGCTGTCAGCACAGTCTGCTTCGGATTCTGTGTCTCCCTCTCTCTCTGCCCCTCCCCTACTCATTCTCTGTCTCTTTCAATAATAAATAAACAGTTTTTAAAAAGTAGTGAGTGTGGAGTGTTATTGATTGGGAGTGAAGAAGCTTGCATTTTGGGATGAGCTGCTCAGCCTTTAAGAAGCTTTACTTTGCCGCCTCCATGCTCTCATCCACTTCTCTCACTCCATCAACTCAGCCTACCTAGTCATCAGCTTCAGAGCATCATGGGCTCCCCTCTGGGCCAAATTTTAAAACCACTGGCTCCAGCCTCCTCCACTATGCACCGTCTTCCCTTTTCCAAAGCCCCCAGGTTTTCCCCCTCTACCATCTACTCCCAGAATATTGGAAGCACTCATTTATACTAGAATATGAAGTGTTAATATGTGCAAAAAAATTTTTTTTCTGGCTTCCTTACCTCAACCTAACCCACCACCTGGAAAGTTCTGTCCAAAGAGGGATCACTACCTTCGGTTAAAAAGATGAGCTCCCATGGAGGGATTTCTGGTAAGCACCTGAGGAGTTTGAGAGAAGTAGCCAAGGCACCAGATACCCCAAATCCCTGAGAAATATAAGTGCAGCTCTGTTAACTCACATAACTGGTGTGACTCAGGCCCTTTTGCTGAGGCCCCCTGACTACATCCATGTTATAGGAAAGACGAAAGAGGCTCAGAGAGGGGTTAGGCCGGCAGGTTTCCAGTCTGAGACTCTCCTCATTGTCTCAGCCTCCCCCCTGCCCAGACACTGACTAGGGAAGGGGCTCCTCCTTACCCCTGCAAGGTCCCTGCAGCTCAGCCTTGAGAGGTCCCGTTCCCCAGGCCCTCTGCTTTTGCCTGACTCTAGTCATAGGCTGGCCTTATATAGCAGCTGGGTCTGAGCCCAGACCTAGAGAGGGAAACACCATGTAATTACGAGAGACTGGAATCCAGATTTGCTCTGCAAATTGGGCACTGAGCTCCAAAACCACAAATGTTTGTGGTTTGTGGCTAATTCTGAGAGCTACGTTCATTCCCGGATGGTATCACCTGAGCTGAGGTCTATCAGCCCCTGGTCTGGACACGTTACTGGAGACCCCAGGTAGGCCCTCACATGGGGGACCCAAAAACACCTACAGGTGTTTGGTTGCCAGTTCAGTCAGGTTCTGCCCACTCCAGATGGCCTGGGGGGCCAGGAAGTGCCCGTGACCAGACTCGGCAACGGGCTAACTCAGATGCAGCCTCAGCTCAACCCCCAGCTCACTGCATGACCTTGGGCCCGCCACTGCCCTTCTCTGTGCTTCTCATCCTTCCCATATGTTGAATGAGTATAATACCTGCTTCACAGGACTGATTTGAAGATTCAGGGAGATGTGTAGAGATCTGACTCTTCAAACTTGGGGCTGGTGTGAAGAGAACAGGTAGATGGGCTTCTTTTGACCTGCAGACTTTCTCCTAATATTTCATTATGAACTGTACACACACACAGCAAAGTTGGAAGAATTGTGCCCTGAAGAGCCACACACTTAATACCTTACACCCACCAGCTACATCCACCATTCACTTGCTGTTATACGTGCTTCATCACATATTTATCCATCCATCTTTTTTAAAAATGGATTTCAAAGTAAACTGCAGGGAACGGTATATTTCCGTGTAAACACTTCAATACCTATGTGGCTGTTTTCATTGGACACGAAGTTTACAAACAGCGAAATGCACAAATCTCAAGTGTTTATTTGTTGAATTTTGACAATTTTATGCAACTATGTAGCCCATGTCCTTGTCTCAGGATAGAACATGTCCATCACCCCAGAATGTTCCCTCCTGCTCCTTCCCAGACAATGTCTCCAGAGGCAGCCACTGCTCCTCTGAGACCGGCTGGGTCACAGCCCGGGCCCCTTCCTTGGCAGCCAAGGTGGATCTGCTCCTCTTCTTACACTGTGCTGTTCATTCCACTTCCTGCCCCATTCTTGTCTCTGGGCCTTTGCACGTGCAGAATTTGCCACAGAATAACCTCCTCCAGACTCCACTGGTCCAAGCTTGTACAGAAATGTCAGCTGCTCTCGAAAGCTTTCTGTGCCAACCCAAGCCTGCCCCTTGCTTGGACCACCCAGCACCTTCGATAGCCCATGTGATATGGCTGCTCTGGCAAAGCAGGCGCTTGCCCCACCCCCAGCCGGCACTTTGATGCCAGGGTAGGGAATGGACGAATGCAGGCTCTCACTCTCCACTGGGCGATGAGCTCAGAGTCCTCCTGGCTTCTTACCTCCCAGCCCAGTCTGGGTCCTGCCTCTGTGTTTCCCTGAGGTCACCTTCTCCCTGCCCCCTCCAGGTCCTCTCATGAACTGCTCAGAGTGAGGAGCCATTTCTACCACCCCATCAAGGCCTGCTTTCAAGCAGGGCTCAGAATAAACGTGTGTCCCTGAATTCTGCAAGGAGGTCCCTGGAGGCAGGCATGGGTCGAGTCCCTCCGAGCTCCCTGTCCACACTGACGCCAGGGCCAGCCCCACCCTGGGACTCAGTTTCCTCATCCGAATCCTGCTGCCATTTCTCTCCAGGCCTCTGTTTCTTTGGTTTTGAGATGGTGACCAGGATGGGCCTGCCTCAAAGGCTGTCGTGAGGACTGAGTGCCTTCATCATGCAAAGCGCCAAGAATAGGGCCCAACACACAGTAGGTGCTCAGCAGGTGGTATTTTAATCCCCATCCTCTGGGTCCCTGATGGTTCCACACGGCAGCAAATCTGAGAAAGCCCTGAACGGAATGAGGAGGGGCTTTAGCCCTAGCCCTGGGCTACCCTACCATTGGTGGGGCCTGGAAAGACTCTATGACAGGGACACCGAGAACCCCACATATCCGTGTACCCCTCACATCCTCTTTGCACCCCGCACCTTGGACAAGCACCTCTCTAGGGCCTTAGTCTGGCCACCTGAGAAAGAGGCATAACTACTTCTCCACCTGGGTTTGGAGTCAGATGTCTGGGATGTGCCTAGCGCCTCGGGGGGGCTCAGAAAACAGCAGCCTCCCTTTTGGCTCCCCACCATCTGGCAGTTACTGTGATATCAATGCTTGTTAAACACATATATTAGCTTTTAAAACGGAGACACAGGCCATGGCCTCCCCCTTCCCGGCAGGGAGCAGTGTGCACCATAAATTATAGAGGGCAGTGGGCACAGAGAGGTGGCTATTGTCAGTCACCGGAGGCTCCGTGCCCTCCTCAGGCCCAAGACCAGCTGGGCCCCAGTGGCCACAAGGCTGTTCTGTCCCCTGGAGCCCCCAGAGGATTAGTACAGCTTTGGCGCCTGGGAGATCACCTGGACTTAGCGTCCAAAAGGCTCCTTTGTCTGGGGCGGAAGCAACCAGGCCCTGGGAGGTGACTTGCCCGAAGGTGACTGAGTCATGCAGGGGACCAAGTGGGGGGCTTGTGCAGGGGGGCAGATAGACCGGAAACAGAACTGCTCCCGCTCCTGACCCCTCCTTCAGCCCGGTCTCTGTCATGAGCAGTCAGCTCCAGGGCGCAAGGGGGCTGCCTGTGGCTGTGGGGAGGGGGTGTGTGCAGGGTGGGGGGGTGCTTCCTGCTCATCTAATTTCAGCCCCCTACTCTGAGTGCAGAGGTTCAGAGCCGGGCTGTGGAGCCAGAGGGCCTGTGTTCAAATCCTGGCCTTGTCACTGTTCAGCTGTGTGGCCGTGGGCAAGTCACCTAACCTCTCTGGGCCTCAGCTTCCTCACTTACAGAATGAGGGTAAAACAGCTCTTAGAATGCAGGGTTGATTCAAGTAGTTAAAAATACAGTGTATCTAAAGCACTTGGATCAGTAAATATATAATAAATGTAGCAAGTATTACTTTTAGAGTCATTCCATAGCCCTGAAAAGTCCAGGCTGTGGAACTAGGGTCAGAAGCATCTGGTTCAAGCCCTGGTTCGACCACTGAGGAGCTGTCCCATTTCCCATCTCTCTGAGTCTCCATTTCCTTATACGTAAAATAGAGAGAGCCTATCCACCGATTATGGTTGTGAGGAAAAACAAGTAAGATAAGGGGTGTTAAGCATGTAACACGAGACTGATCCCACTTGGTGCCCAGTGGAGGTAAGCTTCTCTCTCTGTGACTCCGTGAGGCCACAGGACTCACCATAATGAGGCAGATCCTGTCCCTGACCTTGCCATGCTCTTGGCCGCATGGGAAAATGCGGACAACCCAGTGTGGTGGGTACAATAGTGGGCCCTGCCTGTAGCTCAGTGAGGCTGGGGGCTGCAGGTACCTTGTGTGCTGAGGGATGCCAGGGGTTAGCCAGGCACACTTGGGGAAGGGGGGTGCGGTCTGGTGCTCCGGGAAGACAGAAGAGCCATGCAAGGGCCTGGCTCCACATCCCGCACGTTTACTACCTGCCAGGCACTCACTGTGCTTCACATTCCCTCATTGAATCCTCAGATGACCTATGAGTGAGTCCTCGAGTATTCCCATTTCACAGATGAGGAGCCTGAGCCACAGAGACAGTTCTGCTCCTTCTCCGTGCTCCCAGAGGAACCGGCTGCGGCCAGGGCATGGGCAGTTTCAGATGCCAACCTGGGATTTCAGATGATTTACGGCTGGCAGGGGGAATCCAGACGATGAGGGCTGTCAGCAGTGATGAAATGGTCAAATGAGGTCAAGGAAGGGGTGGCGGAGGATGGGATGGGAGAGAGGAAGGAGGGGCAGAGAGATGAGGAGGGTAGGCTGGGTGCCGGTGGAGAGAAGGGAGGAGATGGAGGCAGAGCAGAAACATGAGCCCCCATCCTGAGGGCTGGGTAACCCTCAAAACCTTATTAGTATCCTCCCCAAGTTACTGACGAAGAAATAGAGAGTCAGAGATATTGAATGATGCGCCCAAAGTCACATGGCTAATCAGCAGGGAGGATGGGATTTGAACTCGGGCAGCTAACCTGGGCCACTCAGTTAACCATTGCCCTGTTCTGAACAGGAATGGCGGGACATGAGAAAAAGTCAAAAAGAAAGTCTAGCATGCCACTTAGCACTGGGCTTGGCATACACACCAATAGGTTCCCACGATTGTAGGGTGAGTGGATGAGGGAGGAGGAAGGAGGGTGGGAGGGTGGGCGGGTTGATGGGTGGTCACAGGGTCATTCCCATGGTGGACAAACTTTCAGATGGGCTCTAACTCTCTTCTGTCTCCCCAAATCCGGAGCCAGTTCCCAAAACTTTATTGACACCTTAAACCCACCCATAAATGCCAATGTGGGGCCATTCCCAGGACCCATCCTGAGCAATGGGGAGGAGCCCAAACCGAGGCGGGACCCCCAGTATCCCAATCCAACTCTGCCATTGCATGGTCTTGGGTGTGGCATCAGTGTGTGCATTCAGTGTAGCTGTGTTCTGTCCCCGGGTAAGTCCACCACCGATGTTCAGGCAGTAGGGATCCCTCCAGGGCAGGCAATCCCTGCTTCCTCGAATGCTGGCTCCTCTTCTTCCTGAAAGACTCCTATTAACCCTTCAGCTCAGACATCACCTCTGAGAAGTCCCTGTCCCACTCTGTCTCAGGGAGAGAATCAGACAACTTAGAGACAGGTACTGAAAAGCAGAGAGGGGAGGGGAGTAGAGGAATGCGGAGGGGCCACGAGGAGCTCGAGGTAGAGGTGGAAGAGGGCAGAACAAGACACAGGGGCTTCCCAGGCCAACCAGGTAAGTGTGGGACACAAAGTTATAGTGACCAGGCCCCAAGTCCCTTGCCTCTCGGGAGCTCTGGACTGGAGCTGGCGAGAGAAACAGAGGCCGATCAGCCCCTGCGTGACTGGGGAAGAAACCAGCCAGGAGGTGCTGAGACAGAGCGGTGGTTTATTGCAAGCTCACGACTCCCCACAGAGGCCAGAGCTCTCTTCGAAGTGGAGTCCTGTGGCCAGCCCCAGGCGGGGGTGGGGGTGGGGGGGCAGAGCTGTGGGGCCTGGGTGGCCCTGGGTGGGTAAGGGACACTAATACTGTCACCGACACAGGCTAGAGACTGGGCAGGAAACTGAGGCAGAGTGGGCGGGTGTACAGACTCTGGCAGTGAACAGGGAGGGCACGAGGCCGTCTCTCAGCTTCAGGAAGCCACGGTCAGCACAACGGCGTTCTGCAGGGAGAGACGGTTCTGTTAGACCAGCCGGGTCCTTGTGCCCAAGACCCCTGCCATGCCTCCACCTCTGTGCCACCTGTGTCTTCCCCCTCAACCTGCCCTTGGCCCTGAGCCCTGGAGTTAGCACTGAACCTGGAACACAGCAGGCATGCAGGCACGGAACGAAGGAGCGAACAAATGAAAGAATGAATGACATCCAGCGTGGGAGAGGTCACTGACTTTCAAAGTGAAGTCAAGAGACCCACGTTCAAGTGCCATTTCTCCTGCTAATTTCCTGTGTGGCCTTGGGCCAGAAATTTGATCTCCTTTATCCCTGCTCCTCATCTGAGAAATGGGTCCATAACTCCTGACTCTGCCCACCTCCCACAGCCATTCTGAGACTCGGAGATGAGAAGGATTGTGAGGCCATGTTGCTACTCAGTAAAGAAAAATGTCATGATCCATCAGCCGTGCCTGCTGCAGCCCCAGGGTAAAGGAGAGATGGCCAGGTGTCTGCTACCCCAGGGCCAGTGGAGCTGTGGTTCTGGGAATGAATCTGAGAGTCCATCCTACAGGTCAGACATGTGTCTGACTTCAACAGGAAAGGACTCTGTGACCCAGTGACAGTGTCAGCCATGGCGAGCAGGAAGGGGTGTAGCACATGTCATAGGTTTGCCATTCCCAGGTGCAGAATTTGTAATGCCCCGCGCACCTTAGGAAACAGTACAGAGACAGACCATATGGTGAGGCAGGGCACTGCCCTGAGGGGTTTTATGCAAGGATCTCCGGAGAGAAGCTTAAAGCCCGGCCAGGCCACGCCTGCATGAGACACTCACCTCTATGATCTCCAGGGCTGCGTTGGCAAAACTGACATTGAGAACCTTAGGCAGGGGAATTCCAACATCCAGGTCCACTGCGAAAAGGAAAAGGTTGAAAGTAAAGGTACGTGGGGGGCTGGGACCAGTTTCCTCAAGCCGGCCATTTCTGTCCTTGGGGACTCAGTTTCCCTTCCTGGCAGGCTCATACCCATCCTACTAAACCCAAACAAAAATGCTCCTTTTCTATATCTAGATCATCAGCGGCTCCCCTCAGGTTCTGTCAGCCCCCTGCACACTCTGAGTCATCTATATTCTTTTTTTTTTTTTTAATTCTTTATACGTTTATTTATTTATTTTTGAGAGAGACAGAGTGGGAGCAGGGGAGGGGTAGACAGAGGGAAACACAGAATCTGAAGCAGGCTCTAGGCTCTGAGCTGTCAGTAGAGAGCCCGATGCGGGGCTTGAACCCACGAACCGTAGTATCATGACCTGAGCCAAAGTTGGACGCTTTACTGATGGAGTCACCCAGGCGGCCCTGACTCATCTGTACTCTAATCACTTGTTTATATGACTTTCTCTCTGGATTGTGAGCTTGAGGACAGGACACTGGTCAGGTAGCTCTCAGGGTCCCAGGTCTGGTGTGGTGGAGGTGCTAATCAATGTGGCTTGAAATGGAACATTGGTGCCTCCGTTTCTGCATCTTAGAAATGGGGATCAACCCCTCTCCGGCCTCAGTGTCTCTGTCAGAGCAATGGACAGTCCTGAGTTCAGACACTCCATGTTTCCAAGAAGGGAGCAAAGTCCGTCCATACCATTGAGCTTCGGCACGTAGGCTGCCCGGACCACATCACTGAGCCATTCTTCTAAATGGGACGCCTGCGACAGAGAATGGGGAAGGCTGGGAGGCGTGGCTTCTCAGGGAGCAGCTCAGCCCTCCCCAGGGATGGAATCCAGAGGTCCAGCTGCTGGGGCTCCCCAAAGCCTCAGGACCCAGTTCCTGGGCTTACTGGGGTGGCTGTCTATCAATGTCCCCAAAGGGGACTCTGATTTAGGACAGCTTAACACAGACCCCATGAGCTTGGAAAAGTTGTCTTCCTCGAGGAAGGGTCTGTGGGGCCTGAAAGGGGCAGTGCCTGAGAAAGAGAGCAGAAAAACATGGCCAGCTCCAGTAGAATGCTGAGTAGTCTGCTCTTAGATTGTTATTCATTTAGGGGCCCTTAGAATGTTCTAGAACCTGAGACCACTGAGAGACTCCAGGACCTCGGAACTCTGAGAAGCAGGACACTAAGGGTTCGTGGGGCTCTGAAATGCTAGAACTTCCTGAGTTCCAGGACATTATTACTTGTGCGAAGTTCCAGAATTTTGAACCCTCGTGAGATTCTAGAGGTTTTCAACTTTGTGAACTTCCAAGGCTTTGGAAGATGATGAGATTCACTTTCCTAAGAGGATGACTATTTCACATACACAGACACGCACATGCACACCTGCTCCAGTGTTTGGCCACTCTCTGCTGGGGCAGAGCCCAGACTGAGGCCAGCTCAGTCATGCGACCCATGACTCCTCCTGCCCCTTTCCACCGCCCCCTTGAAGACCCTCACACTGGCACTCCACTCAGTCTCCCAGGAACTTACATCAAAGGCGTGGGCAAAGGAGGAGGCCAGCTTGACACTGAGCCTGGCAGAGAGAAGAGAGATGTGAGGAGCCCCAGCTCCCACCACCCCGCCTGCCCACCCCACCCCCAGCGTGTCCCACTCCTAGCTGTCCGGGATCGGGAAACAGTGTGACAGCCCCCACTCTGCCTCTATCCACCCTCGACTCAGAGACTCAATTTTCCCATCTGTAAAATGGACCTGAAGGGATCTAACTTCCTTCTGAGATATCATGACTGCCCTGTCTGACGTTCTGCTCCTGGAGCCTTGGTGTCACTCCCAGCTGGCCCTGGGCCAGTGGCTGAACCCTTCTAAGCAGCGGCCCTCCCACAGACCAAGTACTGGACACCGGGTTCCCTGCATCAGGCATGCAAGCAGTGAGGACAGTAATGCCGATGGGTCCCAGCTGACCCTAATGCAGGGCCAGGGCCAGAGCCTGGATGCGCGCCTCTGTTTCCTGAAGCCTGAGGCACGAACTGCCACCAGGAAGGGCGTGGGCAAGGTTAGAAATGGGGCCTTGCAGGGGGAGTAGCAGCCTGAGGGGCGGGCAGGGGACACTAACATGGGGTCAGTGAGCACCGGGTGCCTACGACTCGGAACAGGCAGGTCCCAGAGGCCCCCGGGAGATCCCCTGTGTTCAGGGGAGGGACAGGTAGGTCCCCAGGGCTTCAGGCCATGGTGACAACACTGGGCTTGGAGGGTGGAGGCCCAGACCGCAGACGGGCTTCCAGGGACAACCTACCGTGCGAGCCTGAGCTTTGCAAAGTGCTAGCAAAGAGCCAGCACTTTGTAAAGTGCTGTGCACGTGCCGGGAAGGACTGTCCTCAACATCAGCATCTTGGCTCTTATGACTATTATGGAGCCTAGTTACCACGGGGTGGAGCCACGAGAGAGTAAGCGTCTACATGAATAGCAAAGCATGTCAGTTATCTCTGTGGCCAGCCTCTGTGGCTGGTAACTCAGAAGTTCGGACTCCGTGTCCGGCACCAGGTTTCTCTCCCAAGGTCAGATTTTGAGCAGGTGCAATGGAAGAAGCCTGCTCTGGATCCTGCTTCCCTGAGCCCCCGTTGTCTCATCTGTAAAATGGGCTAAAACCAACCCCTCCCTGGCAGGTTCTGGAGGCAAAGAAGATGCTGGTAACTTAGGGATGCTCAGTGAATGGGAGGTGGTTCTAGGGGGTCCCTCATTCTTGTCCCAAAGACAAGTCCCAGGACCCCATGTTACCGTTCCAGGGACAGCGAGAGGTGCAGCTTTGTAGCCGAGGGGGCCAGCTGGGCATTTAAAGTCAAAACCTGCATGGAAAAAGCAGGCGGAGGTTGCCCACGAATTCAGCAGGAGGAGCTGGTCCCCTTGGGCCAAAGGGGACCCACCCGTTCCCTCCACGATTCCTTACTGCGGCCCTACTGTGTGTTAGGGCCCATGCTGGGCTCTGAGGATGAGGAGGTAACTTGAAGGTGCTGGTATTCAAGAACTGCAGTACTGAGGGTGAGTGCTGTTGTATGAGAGGAAGCTCTGGGCCTCCAGGAGCTTGGAGAGACCCTCAGTCCAGCCTACAGCGAGGAAAAGGTGCCCCCAGTGAGGTGACAACTGAACTGAGTCTTGAAAGACGAAGCCAAGCGTGGAGGAGGGGGCCGGCACTACAGGAGGTGGGCGCTGCCCAACAAAGGTGAGGAGCTGGGATCTGGTGGCCCCGAGTAACTGTGGCTTAGGGAGAAGGAAAGGCAGAGGATGAGGCTGGAGGGCACTGAGTGCCAGGTGAAGGTGCTTGGCCCTGGGAGGGGTGGGGCAGGGCAGAGAGTGAGCAGGGCAGCGCCCCGCCTCTACCCAGAGGTGCCTTTGGGAAAACTAGCAGAGGTGGAGAGCCAGGAGGAAGCCCGAGGGTCATCTGAGAGATGTCTGAGTACAGAGAAGCTGAGCAGATGGGGAGTCTTTCCTGAGATCCGAGGAAAGCTGGGCAGACAGGACTCGGGCCAGGACAGGGGTGTGATGACGGAGCAGGCACCCCGGACTGGGTCCAGATGACAATGGCGGGTAGGGGGGCTTCCTGTGCTGTGTGCCACGCGGGGCCTCCCGCTCTGCAATCAGGGGCAAAGCACCCCTGCGTCCTGGAGAGGGCAGCCCGGTCACAGCCTGAGGGCCAGGCACCCCGCCACTCACCGCCTTCAGCTCGAAGAGGGCTTCTGGGGTCCCTTTAGGGCGGTAGGACAGCACATGGATGTTAGCTGGGATAGACACTGTGGCCTTCTTGTTCTGGAGCGTGATCGACGTTGCCTCTTTCACCCGAATGGAGAGGAGGAGCTGCTGGCCTGGGGGCAACTTTCCCAGAGCCTGGAGAGAGGCAGGGGCCGGGCAGGGGCCATGAAGGCAGCTTCAATGCCCCAATAATAGACTCTGCCAGCACACACTCACTGGGCACCTAATGGGCACCGGGCACCGGGCACCGTGCCGGGTGCTAAGGTTACAGCCTGAACCAGACAGTCCTGCTCGTGGCCCGTGAGGCTGACATTCAAGCGGGGAGACATCAGCCCATGGCTTGGGATGTAGCAGGTTCTCAGTGAGCAGTAGTTGACTGAATGAATGAATCACATGGTTGGAAGATTCCAAGTTTCATAACCATGACATCATAGAATGACAGAAGTGCTGGGAACCATGAATCACAGAAGCTTTGAGTCACTTGAACACTGGGATCTGGGGACCAACCCAAGCCCAGACTCCCAGAGTTGCAGGGTCATGAGGACTGGGAGTCACCGGATTCCATCCTTATGTGTCCATAGGTTCTGAAGCCTCGAAATCAGATTGAAAGCGGGAGCCCTGGCGCTGTGAGAACAAAGGCTGCAGGCTCCAGAGACAGGCCCAGGTTCCTTGAGCTGGACAGACACGGCCCGGCTCGCTGTGGGCACAAGCCCCATTTCTACCACCTCTGCTGCCCCAAGTTCTTTTCCATCTCACGACTCCTGCTCTCAGGAGGTTCCTCTGAATGTCTAGCTCTATCTCTTCCTTTGCCTAAGACTCCTACGCCCTTTGGCCAAGGACTCCAAGAGGCAGAGAACTCTACCACGTCTACCAAGGCTGATCTGAATCACCACCACCAAGGATTCAGTTTGCCTCTGTGTCCCCAAACTCAGCTGCCCCGTCTTCCCCAATAGAAACCCAGACCTTCTGGGCCTCATCCCAGCCTCTATCAGAATCTGCTATTACATAAGGACCTTGTAGTAGTCATTTCAACTTCAGTATGAGTTCAGAGTATCCCACAGCTAGCAAGTGGCTGGTCCAGCCCTAGTTGAACAGTCAGGAAAGCTGAAGCCAGGCCCTGACGTCACACATACTGATTGATGAGCACTAGTCAAACCTCCCTGAGCCCTCTCCTTTCCCTTCCCTCCTCCAGGCCAGCACCTGGAGTCTTCTCCCTGGGGGCACAGAAGACCGAAACCAAGATGAAGTGGGGCAGGTGGAAAGAGGGGAAGACTCTCCCGTTCTCTGTCACGGAGAAGACAAATACCCAGTTGACTTCTGGGCAGTGAAACTCTGATCCTTTCCTCTCCAAGCAAACATCTGCTGTCAGGAAAGTTTACGTGTAAGCGATTCAAACTTGAGTGGGAATTTGGACTTGACATTCAGTTGCAGCTGTCTGGAGAGCTGTATTGGGAAAGATTCTGGAGTTCACTCAGGCTCATCAATGATGAAAGGCACTCACCTCAGGGACCAAAGCCGCCAGGTCTGTAGTTGTGAACGGCACATTGCTGGGAACCTGGACCCAAGGCCAAATGGGGTGTAGGGTGAATACGGAGACAAAACAGGAATTCTTCAGCACGCACAAAACAGTTTTTCCCACACCCCACCCCACCCCTGCCAAGCACACACACACAACCCTACACACACACTCACGTTCCTCCTGTTGGCCAGTGATGACTGCTTACTACTCGCCAGGCACACACCAATGGTTTTGTGGGCCTTTGCTCATTTCACCATCTGTTACATTAGCTGAGAGGTAGGTGCTATGATCACTCCCATGGTACAGATGGGGAGCCCGATGGTCTGGCCCAAGATCATAAGCTGGTGAGCGGCGCTGCAGGATTTGACCTGGGCAGGCTCACTCCAGAACTTTTAAACTCCTCTGCTGGGGCTCACAAACTGAAGGTCCAGGGATCTGGCCCCAGACATTTCGGCCCTTTATCCAAACCGTGTTTTCAAAAACTATGAATTTTCTTCCAGTGTTTACAAATCAAGAAATCGCATGTAAACTTGCCAGGCTCTGGCTAAAAATGTGGAAAACCTGGTCACACTGGGCCTGTACCCCATCCCCTTGGGGAAGCTGAGTGGCAGCTGTCAGAGAAACGGGGCACAGGCCCCCTAGTCCACTACAGTCCCATCAGGCCTGCTTTCCTCGGTAATGGCCCAGCACCCCAGCCCTGACGTTTGGGGTCCCTAAACTACACATGCCTGCTTCTCAGAACATGCCCGTTCTCACAGGATAAATATACAAACACATTCTCTCCCAGTCAGAGGATTCCCAGACCCTCACCTAACCCACAGCTGCCACCATGGGGATGGACAGCACCAGGAAATAGCCTCTAAGGTCCCTTTCTCCTGCCACCCACACACCCACAAGCTGCTCAGACACACACATTCTCACACTCAGTCTTTCCCTGGCCTTCCCAGTCCACAACCTCCCCTCCCCACCCCCACCCCCCACCCCCAGCTAGAATACACCTGCCTCCCAGTTCAGGGCTATTCCCACCTCCCATAGGCCTTGAGAGTGCTCTCTGGACCCCCACTGCAGGAAGTGAGTGATCAGCCCTTGCTCCCTTCGGCCTAAGCTGCAGGTAGGGGCCCCAGGTGGCTCAGACTCACTGCCTTTGGAAGGTGTGAGACCAAAAAAATGCCTCTGGGTGGGCCTCCTGGGGGTTGGGCCTTCCAGATGTCTGTGAGGGTATGAGAAGGGCCAGAATGGAAGTAGAGAGGTCTGAGAGGCCTTAGAACAAATGTCCAAGTGACTTTTGGTACAGTCCATCCCTAATTTTCTTCTCTCCAAGTCAAATCTGCTCTTGAGAAAGCAGTGGAAGTGTTAGTCATTCACACGTTAGTATAAAATTGGGCTCTGACTCCAGAAAGACTCATATGATACAGGGATGGAAAACTAGCTACATTTCATATGCCAGATCTGACCAATCAAAGGTCACTTCCTGGAGTGCCATGTTGAGAAGGATTCAGAGGTCCCATTCAGATTCAGTCACGTAGAGACCCATTATCGATTAGTGATGTCTGGCACAAGGACAAGAGTGAGCACAGGCATGCTATAAACTGTCCAACCCTCTCCAAATACAGAGGAGGGGCTAGTCGAAGCTAACCAGTGATGACGTGACTCACTTGTCACTCTCGTCACTAGCACTGTGAAGCCATAGTGGGACAGGGCGCGACACTCACCAGCTCGGGGGTGATGTCTATGTCAAGGGCCCCGTTGGTCTGCAGGAGCCCAAATACAGTGTTGAACAGGTACAGAGGCACTACCACCTGGGATGTGTGGTCCTCCTTGGGGGGCACCTTGATGGGTTTCGGGGGCTTGGGGAAGTCGATGACGTCACCAGCTATGCTTTTCACGATGGGCTGTACAGGAGGAGACAGAGGCCCGTCCACCCTCACTTGGAGACAGCGCCCCCTACCAGCCTCGGCCAGCACCCCACCACACCCCAAGCTGTGGGCAGGCCCTGGCGGGCACTCACGTTGATATCCAGCTCTATGTACTGGTTAGAGATAAGAGGCAGCGTGGCCAGAGTAAATTCCACGGACCCAAGAGCCCCAATGGGCACCAGGCCTGCAAGGGGAGGGGAGGAGGGAGACAGATGCCATGAGCCCAGGCCCCAGTAATAATAGGCCCAACTTCTATTGATTGAGTGCCTGGCCTTCCACTAGGCATCCACTTGAACACTATGGTCAGCCCCATTTTATAGATCAGGAAACTGAGGCTCAGGCAGAGGAAGTCACCAGCGCAAGGTCACACAAGCCGCAGAGTGGCAAAGTGAGGGCTTCTGTTTTCCAGAGCTAGTGCCATGAACTACAACATTGTCCTGCCTCTGTTACATAATGCCACATATAGAGACATAGGTGCCCTTAATTTTCTGTCCATATCCTGCGTATGCCTTTTGATATTTTCCAAAGGCATCCATGTCTCCATAAGGGTCAGGGAGACTGAGGACCACTGAGGCTGTGGGACTTTGGGCTCCTGACGTAAGTTCTGGGCCTCAGTCACTTTGTCTGTCCAGATAATAATATCTGCCTCGTGCTTCAGAGGGGGCCAGATACACCATCGGTGCTGGGCCACTGGCCGGCAGCCTCCGGCAGGGAGAGACCCAGATGGCTCGGAGCCTCCAGGCCCTGAGAACTGGCCTCCGCCCAGAGTCCCACCATCAGACCTCATCCATCTGCGGAGGGAGTGAAAGGTCCCAGAATTCTGCCCCTTCCCGCTTCCCTTGGTACCCCCACCCCCGGGGGTAATAGGAGGGAGGGTGGGAGAAGGGGCAAGGAGGAGGGGGTTGGGCCCCGGCTTACTCAGCGCGGTCCCCAGGAGCTCGTTCACCACGCCCAGCACGCTGTCCACCATGGGGCACAGCTGTGTCCGGAAGAGACAGGTGTTACAGGAAAATAGGAATGGCCCCAGCCCAGTGCAGGGGACAGCTACATTTTCTCTAAATGATTTGCTCTGTGGTCCTGGGGACCAAGGCAAGTAGGGCATGCAGACAGACTGGGGGACACACAGGCGGGAGGCGAGGGTGGGGCTGGAAGCTGGAGTGTTCGAGGGTGGAGGGGGTGGTGCAGAGGGCCCATTATGTGGGCCCCCTCAGAAAACCTGAAGGACGCCGGAGGAGCAGGGGAGGCCCTGCTCAGAGGCCAGCTGGGTGGGGGGGACCCAGCCCTCCCCGTGGAGCAGAGGTGGCTGCCCCCTCTGAGGTCTTGGGCCCCTCCTGCTGTCCAGGTGGGCACTGGACTACCTAGCATTCAGACTGAGGAGGGGCCGCCCGAGAGTCAGGCCTGGGCCCCGGGGTGTCCGCTGCAGACACGACACCACTGCATGTTCACTGGGCTCTGAGGACACACAGACAGTGGGCTGGCTTCCAGAACCCCACGTCTGGAAGTCACAGAATCTGTGTCCACTGGAGCGGGAACCCCAGAGTGAGCCAGTCCCCCTTCATTCTAAAGCTGGGATGGGAGAAGAAAGGTGACCGGCCCAAGGTCACAGAGAGATAGGAGAAGGCTGCCTTTTCATTACACTCAGGGTCCCCAACTCCATGGCTTCTGTGGTCAGTAATGACACAGAAATGAGAGGAGGAGACCAGAGGGGCTGTGCTGGGCAGGAGGAACTCCCTGCTGGGTGCCAGCGTGTGTCACCTGCAGCGAGGAGGTACTGTGTGGCCCTGTGGGCAGCTGCACCAGAGAAGCCAGAAATTGGATTGTTACGAGTCACCCCCAGTCTCTAAATGCTAGTAACTGACTCTTGTTTTTAAAATCTCTTAGAGCTACGCAAATCCTACCTTGCAGGTGGTTGTTCTGGAGACCCCAGTTAGGGGCAGCGATTTAAACACACCCACTCCCCCTTGCTGAAATCCACCTGAAATGGGCCTGGGTCAGGGTCCTTGCTGCTGGGAGCGTCCCTTCTCCCCGCTGAACTTTGTTTCCGATTGGCTTCTTCAAGCCCAGGGCAGTTTTGCCAACCATAGGCTCCCACAGCTATTCTTCACAAGGACTCACTGGAGAGGGCCTGGTGAGGAGGTCTGGCTGTCCTTTGCTGGCTGTGTGGCCCCAGCAAGACTGTCCCCTCACTGGCCTCAGTGAAAGGGAGCTTTGGACAGCCCAAGGTATGGCTCATGTCCTTGGAGGAAACCAGGACAGCTGAGGCAGGCATGCACACGCACCCTGGAGCAGCTTAATCATAACACGCTTAACTTCCGATGTATCGATATATGTGAGTGCAGTTTCCTGACTATGTTTGCCGAGCCCAGAGCTCAGCTTTAATTCAGCTTAAAACTGAGTGACTCAAGTTTAATTCAAAGTTGGTTTAAAGAAAACTATAGGGGCGCCGGGGTGGCTCAGTCAGTTAAGTATCCAACTCTTGATTTCAGGTCAGGTCATGATCTCATAGTTTGTGGGATCAAGGCCCCCGTTAGGCTCTGCACTGACTGTGTGGAACCTGCTTGGGATTCTCTCTCCCTCTCCCTCTGCCCCTCTCCTGCTTTCTCTTTCTTTCTCTCAAAATAAATAAAGAAACTTTTAAAAAATAAAGAAAACTATAAAACCAACAATAATGCAGGAGGCAGACAGCAGGGGTCAAGAAAGGGACTTGGATTTGAGAGTAGGGGTCTCAGGCCCTCGAGAGCTGTAGAATCAGGGTCCGGAAGCCTGGGGACGGACCGTGCCCGGCCGCCTGCAGACTGGCTGGCGGCACCTGGGACACTCTTGGGCAGGTCAGGATGGGATTAGCTAGTGGGCGTGGAGGGGAGGAACGGCCTAATCCTGCCTGGCGCCCAGATTTACTCAAAGCCCGAGAAGGAGAGGCACGGTCATGGGGAGGGGCCTTTGTGGCCCGCGGCCCCCACACACTCACCAATCCCGGCAGCACCTTGAAGAGTGTCTGCTCCACGACCCCAAAGAGCGGTGCGGGCAGTAGCCTGGGCAGAGAGAGAAGTGTGAGGGTGTGGCCACCACACAGGGGCAGCACCAACTTGGAATGACAAGGGGGGCCTGGATATCTCCTGTCTCCTCTCCTGGTGGGGGTCGTGTATGTGTGTGGCTCACGCTTTGCAGACCTGGTTTAAATCCTGGCTCTGCCTCGCCAGGGACATCAGGGGGATGACTTCAGTTGCGCCACCCGTACACTGCCCACATTAAAGAATTGTCACTGCTGAGATTTAGTGGGAAATGTATTCATGTCTGGTATACAGTCTGCGCTCCATAAATGCCTGTTAACTGCAACATTTATTGACAAGTGACATGAGGGTCCAGAACAGTAGCTGGCTTAGAGTGGGGGCTCAATAAATATCTGTTGAGTGAATGAATGAGTCTTTGTCAAATGAATGAATGACCAGATGAATAAGAGGATGCATGGAGGGAGGTTCGGGTCTGTGTGGATACCAGGGGGTCTGGAGAGCAGGGGTGGCGATCACAGAACCACAACCACAGCTCGCCAACACCATCCAGGCTCTACTTCCTCCAAGCACCACCCCCACCCCTGCCCCGCCCTTAGCCCAGAGAAGCAGGACGGAGCCACTGGGATTTATGGAGCCCAGAGCCCCCACCTGGAAACCCTAGACAGCCCTTCCGGAGACACAGGCAAGCCTGGTTCCCTTATTCCTGGGAGCTAACATAGAGCTGTCTGATGACCCCTCACCGCTCAGAGCCATGCGATGAAGATAGGCTGGGAGTGTGGGAGTCTGCCTGGAATGTAGAAACTCATGGGGAGGTGCAAAGTGTGAGGCAGAGGAAGGGTAGGTGCCCTGGGGGTGGGGGTGGTGCACCCCCTGGGGTGCAGAGGGTGGTGCAGAGCCCTGGGGAAAAGCCTTGGGTAGGAGTCCAGAGACCAGCCCATGCCCGTCCTTGCCACAATCCATGTGGGACCTTTGACAGGTCTCTTGCCCTCTTTGGGCCTCAGTTGTCTCATAAGAATGAAAGTTCAGCACAGGTGTAGGGAGGGCCACTGTGTCCTGATCAGTTGGGAAAAGAGGGGGATGTGAAAGTGCCAGAGCCTTCTGGACCATCAAATTTAGGTCCTCATTATACAGATGGGCCCAGAGGAGGGGACTCCTCTAGGGTCACACAGCAAGTCAGGGGCAGAGCTGGGTCTCTGGTGTGCTGAGTTGGGGAACTGAGATGGCCAGGGTCTGCTCTATTTGGGAGAGGGGACGACAGCATCTCGGGCAAGGGTGGCTGGGGTGGAGAAGAGGGGTGCCCAGGAGTGGGTGATGCCAGCTAGGGGCTGGGCCGTACTCCCTGTCCGTGCTGGGTTTCAGCCTGTGGGTCCGCAAGCAGGATGAACCGACAGGAAGCTGGGTGAGTTCGGGATCCTCCCAGCCAGAGACCCAGGAGCTGCTCCAGTGTGCACTCCCGAGAGAACGCCCCCATCCCCACGTCCAGGCGGAAGCCGCCCACTCACCCCGAGAGCAGGCTGATGTGGCCCAGGAGCGTGCTGCAGCGCTTGAGGACCAGCGTGGGCGTGCCCCGAGAGCTCACGCCCAGCGCCACCCGCGACGACACGTTCACCTCCGCGGCCAGCTGCAGGAGGCCGCCCAGGGGCCTGCAGAGACCGGTGCTGGGGGCGTGGCCAGCTGCGGGGCCCACCCGACAGGCCCCGCCTCGGCCACGCCCCCCACGGCTGTGGGCTAGTCCTGTCACTCACTGCCTCCCGGGCCCGTTTTGCATGTTCCTACATCCTCTTCTCCCACCTCCTCGAGTGAACCCATGGCCACGGGACAGGGGTCTCCAGGGAGAGTGAGATGGAAGTCGCAGATGGGGGGGCAGTGTGATGGAGGTCCCGGGGAGGGGTAATGGGGTGAGATCCAGGAAGGGACCAGTATGGTGGGAGTCCCTTGGAGAGATAGTAGGGTGGGAGGAAACGGGGGGAGGGGTGTCAGTGAGATGGGGTGAGACCCCTACAACAGAGCAGGGGTCCCCCATGCAGCAATGGTCTGGGTGGGGGGCAGTTGGGGAGAGGTTCCCAGGGGCACACTCACCCCGAGCCATGCAGGCCCACCTTGGTGTGCAGGCTCAGCTGCACCCCAAACCCAGGCAGCAGCTTCAGCGACACCTTTGGCAGCGTGAGCTCCTCAATCTTCAGCCTGCGACAGGAGTCAAGGGGAGGACCACTCACTCCCAGACACGAACCAGTGTCAGTTCCTTAGTGCCTGGACCATCTCAGACCATGTGGTGCCTAGACCCTCTGTGGGTGTGTCCCACATCCCATCTGTAACCCATAAATCCAGCTGTGTGCCCAATTACTTCACCTCTCTGGGCCTCAGTTTCTTCATCTGTAAAGTGGGGCAATACTAGCACTCACCTCAAATGTTGCAAAGACAAGTGAGTTGATGGGGATGTTGAAGCTGGTACAGCGTGTGTTCAATAGATGTAATGTTGTCCTCCTCACTAGAGGCTCCGTGAATTAAAGTGTGCTCCGCACCCGGCCCCACGGCCTCAGTCCCGGTTCAGTCTCTGACCGGGACCGTTGTCTCCCTACTCCTGTCTTCAGGCTCAGGCACATAAAATCAGGTGGCTTCTTGAACTCAGCTCCTCACAGTTGGTTGCTTCCTCTGTCTTCTGGGCCTCTGCCCAGGCTGCTCCTTCTGTCTAGAACACCTTTCCTTTGACTTTCCTTCCACTCTGCATCCACTGTCAGCTAAGTAACTCCTCCGGCTCTCCAGATTGACCTTCCCCTGATTCGCCAACGACCATGGAATGGTTCCCACCCACCTGGGGCAGGCCGCAGGGCCCGTTATTAAACACCCCCACCCCCACCCACCACCCTCTGGCTGGGAGAGCTTGGGCAGGTCCCTTCACTGCTGCGGGCCTCAATCCACCTGCTAAAGGCCATTGATAATGGTCTACATCTGGATTCCATGGACTAATCAATTTACAGTGTCCAGCACGTGCCAGGTGGTCGTTAAGTTATAAATATTAGCTATTAAGTGATTTTGCCCATTCATTCAAAAATATTTTTGAACATCTATTATGTATCAAACACAATTAATGAAATGGGGATGTGGCAATGAGCAAGCCCTACCCTCCTGGGGTTTACAGCCTAGCAGGGAGGCAAGGAACAAACGAGGAACACCAGGGGAGTGATAGTCTTCTGAAGAACTTGAAGGCAGGGGAGGGGAGAAGGAGGGGCTAGCCAGAGCAGGGCTGTGGTAAACGCCCAAAGGAGGCGTGGGAGGTAGCCGTGCAGACACCTCGATTAGCCCAGAGACACTCGGCAACTTGCCCTAGGTCACATAGTAAGTCACCGAAGTCAGCCCCAGAACTGGAGCCCTCAACCACAGGGACTCGCTGCCATTCCCATGTTCCCTGATACACAGTACACTCATTATTTTCTGACTCAGGCCCAAGGAGTCTCTATGCAGGGCTCCCCACATCACCCCAGTGCCTGCCAACAAATTGAAGACAATTTCTCCTCTTTTCCCTGAAGCAAAGAAAAAAAAAAAAAAGACCAGCCTTCCTGTAGGGCGCATAGTATGCGGGCAGTTGAGAGGCCACAGTGTGAGACTCACCCAGAAAGCTCTTCCACAACGCCAAAAATCCCTCCATAGCTCAGCAGGCCGCCTCCTCCCAGCAGTCCTCCGGAGCCCAGGAGGCCCTGGTTCACAGATGTGACTGTCCCCAGCACGTTCTGCAGAATGGGCCCTCCAACCAGCGAGTTCTGGATGGCTGCAGGGAGGGTCGACAGAGGAAGGTTCATTTTACCGAAGGGAGAAGTAGGTCCAGAGAAGGGCAGAGACTTGCCCAAAGTCATCCAGCAAATCGGGTTTGGGACCGATAGTATGACTAGAGCTCCTTGACTCTGGGCCACCTTGTAGCACCAACACAAAGGGCAGGCGCAAAGGCGGGAGCACGTAGCCACCAGGCCTTGGCCAAGCTGGAGGAGGTGACCCCTGCTCTCCCTGGGCATCCCTGGCCTGGGCATCCCTGGATTTAGGAGAAAGGCTGGGGCGGGCTGGGTGGATTCCCTGAAGCATTTCCTATTCACGACTGCTCTACTCTACTCCTGAGACTGTCACCCTGGGCCGCTGGGCCCCAGAGCACCCAGTGCTCCAGGGTGGTTGAGTCCCCACTCTGGAAACACGGGGCAGAGACTCTGGGCCAGCCCGCCACCTCCCCCCCACCTCCTCCATCCCACCGGCCCCATCCTGGAGGCAGACACAGGGCCCCCACAGGGCCAAAGCCCGTCTCATTCAGCCCTCCTCTCAGGAGAGGGTGAACTGATCACCCCTGGGCGCCCGCAAGCAAACCTCTGGCCCCTGCGCTCTCCGAGCAGATGAGAAACCAGCCCATTTTCGGGCACTTTCTCAAAGCAGCCGCTCTCGGCATCGTGCAGATTTCTACACTGCAGCTGGAGCCCTCACAGACTGCCCGCCTCGGGCTCACCTTTGCCAAGCTCATCCTTGTCGATCCGAGCGAGCGTGCCCACCGTCTCAAGTAGCCCGTGGCACGGAGTCGCCAGACCCCAGAGGAGGAGCAAGGACCACACGGCCAACATCCTCGATGGCACACCTATCGGGGGCAGAAGCAGCAGCTCTGAGGCACGGCTCGGCTCGTGCCAGTCACCGGCCTGAGGCCCTCCCCCCGCCTGACCAGCTTCATCCAGCCTCACTCCCGGGAAAGCAGTGGCTCACATCCCAGCCCTCTGCGTCCCCGGTGAACATGGATCTGCCGGGCCTTCGAGGGAGAGTGACAGAGGTGCCTTCCTTTCCAGGACAGCAGGATGGGAGCTTTGTTTCCTGGACCTGCTTTCCCAGTGGCTCATGAGGCCATTTCAGAAGGTGTGGCTGATTGGGGACACCCCCATGAACATGCCCCATTTCTCTCCTCCTCCCCGGCCTCTATCCTTCCATGTTGGAAGGAATGGGATGGAAGGTGAGAGCAGAGCTAACTTACTAGTTTCACAGCCTGGCACTTGTCTTTAAGGAGTGACTGCTAATGCGGTCACATACCCATCTAACCCCTCACGTAATCTCTGCTTAAACCCCTCTCCCCGCTGCCCTTGGAGTACAACGCAGGCTTCCTGCTGTTACCCACTAGGTCCCTGACTGCCTTTTTGACCTTCTCGGTCATAAACATGCCAAACCCCTTTCCACCTCAGGGCCTTTGCACATACTGTCCTTTCTATTAGGAAGGCTCTTCCCCTGGTTCTTTGCATGACTGACTCCTCATCCCAGGTTCTGAATAAATGTTGCCAGTTTGGAAAGGCCTCCCTCCTTTACCTTGTCTAAAGAAGCCTGTTTGCCACCAAACGTCACTCAGCATATTTATTTTAAGGTGTTATCACGATTTACAATCATACATTATGTGTTTGTGTCCTTGTTTGCATCTAAACAAGCTCCCTGAGGGTAGAGACTGTGTCTCAGGCTTCCAGGCATGATGTGTGCCCGATGGGTGTTCGCTGAGGGGCAAGAGGGGATGGAAATCAAGGTGCCCTTCGCTAGCCCACCGTTTGCCCTGGCACAGGAAGTGTCTGACCAGAGAGGGTGCCTGTCCTCATCTGCGCAAAGGTACGTGTGGGTGCCACGTGCAGCAGTAGCCATCTCAGCATGTCTGTCTTCTGTCTCCAAGACTCGTCCCAGAGTGACTCCCTGCAACCTTGGGGTCCCTTGCAGAAGGAAATAGTCCCAGAGCGGGGAACCAGCTGGTTTCCACGGCTTAGAGAAAACTGCGCAGCCCTCGAGCCCTGTCCACAGGATAGCCCACCATCCATGCCTTTGCGCCTGTCTGGGCCCCAATTTTCCCATCTGCAAATGGGCTTTCTCTCCCGCCACCCTCCAGGTAGCCTAGGTGAATTCTTTCTGTCCCGTTATCCAGATGGGACAGCAGGATAGCCACAGGGTAATGGTGGGGCATTCGGATGAGGCTAGGGTGCTGCAGGCTGTCTTACCCACACCGGCTGCTCCACAAGGGGTGGGTGGGGGCTCCCAGCCTCTTGCCGGCTCCTCCGCCCTCTTGGGCCTGGGCGCGGCCCTTATATGCCCACACCAGCTCTGGGGACACAAAAGGGGCACAGTCGCCAGAAATCCGTCAATGTGTCATGTCAGAAGCAAATTGCGGTTTTTCCTGAGGGCCTGAACTAAGCCTTCCTTCTGGGGGGAGAGAAGGGGGAGCGGGTGGGGGTTGGGGTTAGTGCCCAGGGGCGGGAGTAAAGGTCTGGGGCCGCAGAGGCCGCCACTGCCTCCCAGAGCTGGGGGTGGGGGGCAGGGTGGGGCATTCCGCCAGCCTGTGGAGTCTCCCTCCAACGTTCCCCAAGGGCCACCCCAAGGCCCGCCTCCCACCTGCTCCAGCTAAGGCCTGGGAGAGAAGAAAGGGAGACCCTCCGCCTGGCACGGAGAAGGCCATGGGGCTGGAGA
The DNA here is from genome assembly GCA_017311185.1 of Proteles cristata cristata. NCBI lineage: Eukaryota > Metazoa > Chordata > Mammalia > Carnivora > Hyaenidae > Proteles > Proteles cristata. The sequence goes on along the minus strand of JAESUZ010003318.1, from coordinate 605,149 downwards.
GAGGAACTCTGGGCCAACTTGGGGGAGGCGGACCCGCTCCACCCCCACCTCCCAAGGGCCTTTGTCCCCTGGGCTCCCGAACAGGCACTCTCCCCCCTTCCTGAGGCTGGTGCCAATGATGGTGGCGAGAAACGCATTCATTCATTCATTCATTCACCCATCATCCATCCATCCATCTATTCACTCATCCATTCATTCATTGATTCTTCAGCAGGCATTTGTGGAGTAACTACTGTTTGTAGGGTGCCGGGGACACAGCCATAAACGGAAGAAAAGAATCCCCACTCCTGGACATGACCACTAGAAATACAATGCAATTTTAAATGTTCTAGTAGCCACATTGTTTAAAATAATTGTGTATTCATTTTTGAGAGAGTGAGTATGAGTGGGGAGGCGGGGAGGAGCAGAGAGAGAAGGAGACTGAGGATTCAAAGAGAGCTCTGCACTGAGGATTCAGCAGTGAGACCGATGCGAGGCTCGAACTCACGAACCTCGAGATCATGACCTGAGCTGACATCCGACACTCAACCGACGGAGCCACCTGGGCGCCCTCACACTTTTTAAAAAGTCAAAACAAACAAGTTCATTAATTTTCATTGTACAGTTTATTTAATCCAATAGATCCAAAATATTATCATTTAACATTTAATCAATATAAAATTATTGGTGAGATGATTCGTAATCTTTTTCTCATAGTATGTCTACAAAATCTGCTGACAGCACACCAAATGTAGACTCACCACATTCAAGTGCACGGTTGTCTTAGAGGGCTATTGTTGTCCTATGGGACAGTGCAGCCCTGGAGGAAACAGATAAACCACGATACAGCAAGTCAGAGGTAATGACAAAAACACAGCAGGGGTGGGGTCCAATTTTCAATATGGTGGTCAGAGGAGGCCTCATACCAGAGCAGGAGCGAGAGGTGGGCCAGGGCTGCCCTGGGAAGAGCCCACCAGGTACAGAGAAGGCAAGAACCAAGGGCTGAGATAATGCGTTCCAGGAACATCAGGGAGGCCTGTGTGGTTGAAGGGCAGTGGGGAGCGTGTGGCCGAGGACATGATGGGGCCCTACAGGTTACTCTATGGACGTAGGGACTTTGGCTTTTGTGTGCTGTTCTTGGGCAGGTACTGGTTCAGGCGGCTCCTCCTCCAGGAAGCCTTCCTGATCCCCAAGCTGGCTGTGATCCCACAGCCTCCCCAAGATTCCCTCTGTCAGAGTCTGTGACAGGTAGGACTGTTGCCCTGTTTCTGGGTGTTGTGGGTCTGTCTCCTGCACAGGGCTCTGAGCCACTGCCTGGTGAGATGTGAGGGAGTGATGATATTTGCCTCATTCACCCCATAACCTCGGAACCTCTGCCCGTACAGTGTTCATCCTGGTGACTTCAATTGCCGAGCCAGGTCACTCAATCTCATTGCTTTTTAAAAATCAACTTTTGGGGCGCCTGGGTGGCTTAGTCGGTTAAGCGTCCGACTTTCGCTTAAGTCATGATCTCGCGGTTCGTGGGTTCGAGCCCCGCGTCGGGCTCTGTGCTCACTGCCAGCTCAGAGCCTGGAGCCTGTTTCAGAGTCTGTGTCTCCCTCTCTCTCTGACCCTCCCCTGTTCACGCTGTCTCTCTCTATCCTAGAAATAAGATTAAAAAAAATAAAAAATAAATAAAAATCAACTTTTGGGGCGCCTGGGTGGCTCAGTCGGTTAAGCTTCTGACTTTTGCTTTCAACTCAGGTGATGATCTCATGACTCGTGAGTTCGAGCCCCATGTCAGTTTCTGTGCTGACAGCTAAGAGCCTGGAGCCTGCTTCAGATTCTGTGTCTCTCTCTTTCTCTGCCCCTTACCCCTCTCAGAAATAAATAAGCATTAAAATTTTTTTTAATTTAAAAAATCAACTTTTAATTCAGTTATAAAGCCCTTACAGAGAAGGCCTCAGATCCTAAGTTCGAGCTTGATGAATGTCTACAAACTGAGTACTCCAGAAGCCCCTGGAATCCCCTCCAAGTCATTGCCTGTTGAGGATAACCACGACCCTGACTTCCAACACAAGGGATGAGCTCAGTGCGGCCCTGAGGGCCGCGAGGATGGAATCACACATGGGAACTATGTTGTGTGCGTGGCATCCTTCACGTTCCATGGCTTTGAAATCCAGTCACGTCGTGCGGTGCTGTGATGGGCTCTTATCTGCCCAGCGCTACTCCATTCAGTGAGCACCACAGTGTGCTCATCGCTCTCCCGTCCAGGGGCGCCTTGGTTTCCTGGGTGCTGGTGATTATGAATGAAGCTGCTTGGAACATTCTCGTCAAGTCTTTGTGAATGTGTGGTTTTGTTTCTCATCTTTCTTAGGTCACCAGCCGGGAATGGGATCGCAGGGCCACAGTAGTGTGCATGCAAGTGAGCTTCCCCAGACGCGGCCGGGGATCCCCAGAGTGGGTCTGCCAGTGTCCCCCTTGTACCGGCCGCCTGGGAGGGCCACTGGGCTCCACGTCCTCTGGTGACAGGATGTCTCTGTGTTTGTCAGACACTTGTTTGCCAGATGAGGAGGCAGAGCTAGGACGTAGCACTTGCTGTGTGCATCAGGTTACCCCATGACCCATGGGCTCTGCATTATCATTACCTCCCTGTCTAATACTCAGGGAGCCACACTCCCCAAGGGAAGCCTCTGGACCAAGGAGTCACACGGGAGTCACACAGGAGTCCAGCCCAGCTGACTGACTCTAACACTCTCCATTGTAACCACTGTTCAGCCTGGCCCCTGGGAAGGGAGGAAAATGCTACTTTGTGTCTGGCCTGCCTTATGCTCCCTAATCCCTTCCAGACACCACCCCAAAGAAGACTCCAGGGGCACCTGGGTGGCTCAGTTGGTTAAGCATCTGACTTTGGCTCAGGTCATGATCTCACAATTCATGGGTTCAAGCCCTGCATCAGGCTCTGTGCTGACAGCTCAGCCTGCTTTGGATTCTGTCTCTCTCTCTCTCTGACCCTCCCTTACTTGCATTCTGTCTCTCTCTGTCTCTCAAAAATAAATAAATGTTAAAGAAATTAAAAAATAACCCTGAATCCTGAATCAAAGACCTGCTTCCTTCTCACTCTGTGACTTTGAGCCAATCACACACCTTCTCTGGACCTCGGTTTCTTTAAAGGAGGATGATGCATCCTGCTGCTGAGCGTGGCATGATGGAGGAAGGAGGAGACTCACACGCGGGCAGACAAGGTTCACATCCCCTCCGCACGCGCGTGTGCCCTTGGGCCCGTCACTTCACCCCTCTGAGCTTCTTCCCCATCCAGGGCTGGGAGAGTCTTGGAAGGGGAGCCATGCCCATGGGCAGAGAACCTCCACCATTACCTTCCCGGGGGGGGGGGGGTCACAGCACAAGGCTCCCCTTGCCAGTCCGGCCCCCATTTCTGCCCAGAGTCATCGACCGCTCAGAGAATGTTGAAATCCGATTAGAGGTCAGAGCATCCGACCCCTCTCTCATTTCCCAGATGGGAAGACTGAGGTCCTGAGAAGAGCTGCGGTTTGCCCAAGGCCACAGAATGTGCCCCTGGTCACAGCAAGGTGAGAGCCCAGGTCCCCCGACTCACACAGATTTGTGCCTTGATTTCTCCATCTGAGCATGGGCCTGCAGAAGATGGCAGCGTGGCTCAGGTGGCCATGAGTGTACAGTATGCACGTCCAAGGGCGGGACTGGGGGAGTGGAGGGGGCGTCCCTGGCACACCCAGGGCACAGTAGCAGTCACCCCTGGATCACACAGCCCTCTGTGTCTGCCAGGCCCGCCTCAATGCTGTCATTGTCCCCACGCTGGGGGAATGGGGATTAGACCTGCAGCAGAGGACAAGGAGACAGCCCTGGCATCTCGCCTGGGCAAGGCAGGGCCCTCCCTCCTCCCTCCCCTCCCCTCCCCTCCCCTCCTGCTCCCTCCTCTGTGGCATGGGTCTGGGCCAGGATGGGACAGGGCAGACTGCAGGGCCCCACAGGCCCCAGGAGGGCTGGCCTCCTGACCAGAACTCTGGCCACACCATACCACCCACAGACACCTACTTGTGCCCAGACATGGACCTCCCACCATCACAGACCCCCCCATACCCCCCCACATACAAAGACCCTTCCCCTGGGCAGGGGGGGGAGGGCAAAGACATCCTAACAGACACATGCACGAACACACAGACACATGGCCACCACCCCAGTAATTCCCAGGGCTGGAGTGCCAACCGATCAGCTCTGAGGTATATCTTTTTTCAAAGTTACGGATTTTTTTTTACATTCTAGCAAATGACATGGAATTTGAGGGCCCAGGTAGAATACACTTATTTTAAAATGTATTGTTCACTTTGTTATGTATAAGCATACATTTACTTATCTTTTTTAGAAAATGTTTGTTTGTTTGTTTGTTTGTTTGTTTATTTATTTATTGGGAGAGGCAGAAAGAGAGGGAGAAAGAGAGAATCCCAAGCAGCTCTGTGCTGTCAGCACGGAGCCGGACATAGGGCTTGATTTCACGAACTAAGAGATCATGACCTGATTCGAAATGGAGTTGGACACTTAATCAACTGAGCCACCCAGGTGCCCGTTTATTTCTTTATTTGTAATTGAAATATACCTGACCTATAACCTTGTGTAAATTGAAGGTGTACAACATTCACTATTAAGGGAAGTCGGTTTAGAGCCCAGGATCGGTGCCAATCCTGGGGGAGGTGATGGGGCAGATATGACAAATATTGGGAGCCGATCCTCCCACAAAGATGTCTGTGAGACGTAGAAACGCCCCTGGCCCAGACTCCATCCACAGGAACACGCAGACACACCGGCATGGGCAGACAGGACACCAGAGGTCTTTTCACACACAAACCTCTACAAAGGGACCCTCCCGTCTGCACACGCACCTCAAACTGCCCCCATCCGTTAGCTGTTCATACACTGACAGGGGCTTGAAAACACACCAGCTGGTGCTTGGTTTTGCACTATTAGCATCCCTTCCCCGATGCTGACGAGACACATCTCTGTTCACATCTCTTTAGGCCTCAAAACTCATCTGTGGCTAACACATATTGAGCGCTTACTGTGCGCTAAGCACTCTGCTAACAAGAATTTTTCATCATTTGATTCATTTAATCCTCACGACAGTGCTGCAGAAGTTGGTACCGTCATCATTCCCATC